>ML825620.1:48590-65074 GCA_009831015.1 Picea engelmannii | reverse complement strand
CCATCTCTCATTAGAGTGGAGAAGCTTTGAGTTCTTTCACTCATATTTTCACCTTTCATTTGTAAGGAGAGCATCTATTTGAGGGCCTCAAGAGCCTTCCATTGGAGAAGGAAGGGACCCAAGTCCCCTTTCCCCTTTGTGTAGCTCTGGATTTCACTAATCAGATCAGCCTATCTATTGGTGACATTAGTCCACTTTCATTTGTTTTTATTTTTTACTTTCATGCTCATGTTTTTATTTAGTTTTTATTTAATTCTTGTTAATAGCTCTATTGTTTTCTTTCTAACCTCTTTACATACAGTTGTCATGACTAGCAGAGCCCAACTAGGCATGTAAGCACTCACTTTTTGCTCACACATCGACGAAAAGAGTGCAAACAATAAGAAGTACAAATGGATGAGATCCAAAGTGGTCCACTTATGGTTAAATCCCTCATGGGAAGACGCTTTATGGATTGAGTTATCCTAGAAGTATGGTTAGAGAACCCATGCTTAATTATGGAATAATGAGATGAAGGTCAGTGAATTTTTTAGTGAAACTATCCTATATGGATAGTGCTTGTCATGCCATTTCTGATGGTATGTGGAACGTCACATAACTCCTCACGGTTAGAGAGTTATGGCCATGTGAAGTTGGAGGACCCTCATGAGTCATATAGAAGCCCCTAAAAGTCAAAGTGTTTGCAAAAGAAATTATTTAAAAAATAAAGTAAATGGAGAACTCCCTAAAATAAGGAAAGTGTAATGCTACATGAAAGTATAAATAAGAGGCAAATCTCTCTCATTTAATTACACTTGAACACATTGAATATCTTTTGATGTGTGAGGCTTATTGCAAGTACTCATTGATACATCTAAAGTTGTGAAAGTCTGAGGTAGTACGAAGTGTTGACGGCAAAATTCTCAGAATTACAGCGAATACTAAAAAACCCTATTTTCTGAGGTGTACATGGGCTTACTGTGTATAGGGTGTGTACATACTGAGGCGTACGCACGCTGACAGTGTATAGGGTGTGTACATGTTGGTAAATTCATGAAACTTGAGAGGATGAGATGCAGAGGTTCTAAATTTTGAGATCAAGCTCCCTGGAAGGTCTACAGTGCTCAGATACATCATATATATCCATTGATTCAAAAGGTATGTCTTATTTTTATGAATAGTTGGATTTTGATGTATGCATAAGAAATGGTTATGGAGATTTGAGGATTCTCCCTAGAGAGACTAGTGGTTGCATGGGATCTTCTGCATAAGTCAGATCTATAGAAATGCAATGCTGATATATTTATCATTGATACTTCTTGTTGAGGAACATCTTGTATTTCTTGGCATATGGCTAAGGTTTTTTGTGGTACATGGTTGAGAGCTTGTATTTGTGAAGTGGTTGATGTATTTAGAGGTTGAATATAAGAAAGGGTTTGATGACTAGATCATGTGAGGGTTATTATACTTGTTCATGATTACACAAACCTATATGGCACATGACTAGAGAGAGATATATATTCTTTGGGTAAAGGTTATGTATGAGGATGCATGCATAGGGTACAATTATAGTCTAGATGCAGTGACATGTTACAAATCTGTGTGAAAGAAGTTACACAGCATCAGAAGTTCTCATAAGAAAGAAAACCCTCGTTTTCAAAAGGCATACGCAGGTTGAATAACAGTTTGGTCGTGTCCATACACAGGCTTCATAACAAATAGGGCACGTACATACGTGTGGTGTAGCACTACAGGTCGCATACATGTTGTATTTTTTTTATACATGTTCAGTTCAGGTACATATTGATTACAGGGAAGTTGTACAAGTTGGATGCAGGTCAGTGGTACATAACGATACAGTTGTACAATGGTATATCTCACAGTCATAGTGTGACAATGGTTCCATCATTCTGCTTCTACTTCAGGGTGGTTGGATGAGGCAAGGACAGGTGGTTGTATCCACCTTCCGGTTGTAGCCGGAGAACTTAAGGGGTTGTAGCCTCCTTCTAGTTGTAGCCAAAGAATTGGAGAGTTGGAGCTTCCCTCAGGTTGTAGCCTGAGAAACTAGGGGGTTGGAGCCTCCTTCCAGTTGCAGCTGGAAAAAAAAGGAAGTTGTTGCTTCCAATGAATGTAATTCTTCAAGACATATAAGAAAAATCATTATGTGGTTTTCTCCCGCTTTGGGTTTCCACGTAAAAAACTGGTGTATTGTGTATGTGTATGATTTTTCATTTGTTCATTGCTTATTTACTCTACAGTTATTGGATGATAATGCTACATTGATATTTCACTTGGATTATACGGTTAAAAAGGATTATATTTCTCTATTATTTATTCACCCCCCCTCTCAATAATCCAATAGAGCCCCCTGCACGAGGATTTGGGGGCAACGCCCTCGAAAAAAAAAATTGGGTGTTTTTGCTTCTATTTTTTGCGTTTTTTTGACACATGGTTTTCGTCGATGGTTTTCTAATTTCGGTTTAGGAATTAGTTTTGTTGACTAATCCAGGTCAATGGATTAGGGGCTGGATGTCATGGGATCCTATATATATTATATGGTAAACAATGAAGAATACGATAAATAGAAGATTGGAGGTGCAATGCTAAACATGTTGCTAGTTTTCCTGGTTTGGGTTTCTAGGGTAAAAATGTTTTTGTAATGTGTGTGTGTGTGTGTGCCATTGTATGTTTATTTTTTTATTAAGAATATATTTTCAGTAATTAGTTGTACCAGGGTAAAATCTACATTTTGTATCATAGTTGTTATTGGCTTCAGGGGGATGCCTTTATGGTTAAGGGTTTGGCTCGGGTCTGTGATGAACCTTTTTATAGTGGGAGATCTCCAGTATTGATTCTTCAGGTGGAAAGAAATGGAGAGAAATTCGAAAATAAAGATGAATAAATTTAATGGGGAAATTTTTGAGCTATGGAATTTCAAGATGGAAGACATGTTGGTGGAGAAATATCAGTGGATCATTGTGGATCCAGGTACTGCACATATAGGAACGTCAGAAAAAAACTGGGAAAATATGGATCAAAAGGAAAAGAGAACAATCTGGTTGTGTCCCTCATATTTAGTATTACTGAATGTGTCAGGGGAAGCTATGACCAAGTCTTTATGGAACAATTTGGGGACTTTGTATCAATCTAATTTCCTGGTAAACAAATTGTTCCTATGGAAAAAGTTGTATAACCTGAGGATGAAAGATGGAGACTCGGTGACAAAGCATACGAATACCTTCAATACAGTGGTAAGTCAGTTATTATTTTTTTCTATTAAGATTTCTGATGAAGATAAGTGTATCAAATTATTGTGCTATTTACCAAACTTGTGAGATAGTTTGGTTGTGGTCATAGGTAGTAATACAACTAATTTAAGTTTCGATGATGTAGTCTCATATTTGTTGTCGGAGGAGATGAGGTGGAAGAACATAGAAGGACAGAGCAAAGATGCATTATTTGCAAGAGGACGTTCCCAGGAAAGAAATAGATCTAAGTCCTCAAGTGGGAGATCTTAATCTAAGGGAAGATCTAAATCTCTTGGAAATTTTGTAAAGGTATGATGGAGATGTGGAAAATAAGGGCACTACAAGAATCAATGTAGATCCAAAAGTGTTGAGAGAGGGAAGGGATTTGAATATGCTCCTTCTATTGAAGACAAAATCTCCATAGAAGGAGGGGATTTGTACTTGGATTCTTCAAGCACACATGGATATCATGAGGCATGGTTGGTTAACTCATGCACATACTTTCATATGACTCCCTAATGCAGGAGCATCGCTCCACATCAGCAACGCACCAACATTCCAGCACATCAGCACGCATTTCAGAGAGGGAGAGGCATTAATCCTCCCATTTTTAAATTTGAAATATAATCCCATACAGATTCATGTTGTAAGGTCGAGTGAAGACCAAGCCATGTCTTTGTACAGGCATAATATAAGGTCGCCTTTAATGGCTGATAGGTTGATGGCTCTAGGTTCAATTCAGACTAGATGGCCCTTTATGAAAACTTCAATGTAATAGATGAGGTTAGGTGAGAGAGGAAAAGCTCGTAGAGCCCCTCTTTTGTAAGGATATATTGTATCAGATTTCATTAGGAAACTTAGGAGGATTTAGAGAGGTCTTAGAAGCAGAACTCGGGATAGAGTTAGGATAGGAGAGCTTGAGAGAACTGGGACTTTGTTGAAGTCCAGTTTTTGTAAAACATCTATATAGACACATAGAGATAATAGAAAAGCAGTTTTTCCTTCAAATGGTGTGTTTATGTATTTGTGTTCATTATTATGCTTTCATGTATCGTTCATGTTTTGAATGTAGGAACAGGTGAAGTATTGTATAACTTTCAATTGTTTCTCTCATTTGAGTTTCTGAGTGCAAGGAGTGCACATAGTCTACAAGGAGTGCGTTGACAGAGGTGAGTTAACCTCAGAGAAGCTCAAGAGAGATATCGTTGAACCTTCATCAGCAGAAGTGAAAGGAGTGCACAGGAATAACTCTGCTTGAGTTCATAGAGAAGTAGAGTTACTGAGAACTCTGTCGAGCTCTGTCAGGTGGGCATCGAGCGGGTGAAAGTGTGCACAGAGAGAACTCTTTGTCAAGTTCAGGGAGAATAGTATCAGGGGAAGATACTCATGGATTTGTCGAAAACTCTATATAAAAAATATGCAAGGTGTGCATCGAGCAAGAGGAACGCCAGGAGGGCGAGAAGGATTTATTTTCAAGAAATCCTTTGGATCTAAGTTTGATGAAATCCCAGAAATGAAAGGAGTGCGTGGGTTATCGAAATCTTCGAGGATATCAAGATCAGAAGGGATAACACAAAGAGTGCGTGGGTGAAGGATTTATTCTAAGTCCTAAATGTCAAAAGAGGTAACGCTTTGAAGAGCGTAAGCGAGACCCAAGTTGGTCGGGTTCGCAAGGGGAAGTTCAAAGGCCGAAACCTTTGAACACTAACAAAATCTTCCAAGGTAGAAGAAATCAAAAGTTCATGAGGAGAAGTGACAACAACCATCTAATCAATTGTGGAAGGGATCCTGGACTATTAGATCTGCATCCAATGAACGAAGGAGGTGCAGAGGAGAGGAACAGACCCAATCCATTAGATCTGAGTGCAGAGGACCAGAAACCGTTGGATCCGGAGGTAAGTGCACAAGACTTAACCCTTGTGTGCGCAAGAGAGTGGACTCATCAAATTCCCTAAGTCCCTAAGAGAACAGGGACCATCCATCTTCCAGAGTGAGAGGTGGTGAAAGATCTTAGATTTCAGGTGAAAGCACTCCGGGACGAACGAGTGCGTAGGAGTTGAAACTCCCGAAACCCGAAGACCCGAAGAGGATAGAGGTTGTCAGATCAAGGGGGAGACATGTGTCAAGAGACTTTGTGTTTCATGTGAAATAACTCATGGAGAAACAAGTGCATAGGAGTTTGAAACTCCAAAATCCCGAATAGTTGAAGCGTCAAAGAGCCGAAAATAATCTAGACCATCAAATCTAGAAGGGGCACATGGAGAAAGATTGTGAACTCCAGGTGAAATCACTTCGGGAGAACATGAAGGAGAAGGGTTTGAAGTCATCAAAGCTCGAACAGTCGAAGCAGTCGATAACCGTTTATCTGGGTTGGACAGGTGTCACCCGATCGTGAACTTTGGAGGATCGTACTCCGGGGTTTCTGAGAATTTGTGTTTCGGAGTATCCCGAAGCACTGAAGCTCAAAGCATTCAGGGTCATAGATCTCAAAGGAGAAGCGTGGGTCGTTGATATGTGAAGAGACATGTGGAGGATGAATACTCACTCTATTGGATAACCATTGGATCAGGGAAGACATGTGTCAGAAGATTCGACACTCTGGAAGGATCCACTCCGGAGATTTGTGTTTGTTGAAATTTGAGAATCTCGAAGGCCGAAGTCCCGAAGAATATCTTGATCGTTGATCAAGGAGGGAGAGGAAGGACCTTCAATTTGGTTGAGGAGGCCAAAGTCCCGAAGCGGGAGAAGAACCATCGATTTAGGAGGATGCATGGCAAGCGATCTGCCATTTCAAAGAAGTCTCTCTGGAAGAATTGGGAAATTGAGAATTGAAACTCCCGAAGGCCAGACTCACGGAGGAGATCACGACCATAGATAAAGGGGGATAGGTGTCAATAGATATTCTACTCCAAAATATTGTCACATAGGGAAAATCCAAGGTTGAGAGCTGAAACTCTCGAAGGCTGGAAAGTCGAAATCAACCACAGTCATTGATTTGGAAGGGAGCTACGTGTCGACAGGTCGTGGAGACCTAGGATTGAGCATGGAAGGAGGCAAGAAGACAGGAAAGGGAGGATAAATAATAATCATTTATCGTGGATTATTTCTAAGGGATTTGAGATCAATGAATGAGAAGGATTGTGGGGCCAAGACATGCTCTAACAATAATTTTCCTTGAGTGGGCTGCAATTGGAACCACGGTTTTAACAAAGGGATACATGGAAACTGGAGGTGAATTGCGGGGAGAAAAGAGGGTTGGTCTAAAACCACTCTTTCACGTGCCTACAATCACGCGTTTTCACAAGGTCATAGCCCAGGGGTGTATGTAGGAAAGTGATAGTGAAAGAGAGCTAGCACCCATAAATTGAAGAGTGCCCAAACAGAGGGTATGGGTATCACAGGACCTGTGCCTAAAGAAGAAAGGGGCTTGTGTATAATTAATTTGGGTTCAAAGGGAAACCCAGAGAGTCGATCTAACTCAGAAGAAAGAAATATCCTAGACCGGGAGGTCGCAAAACCCCAGGAGGGTGAGGGGCTGCATGACTCCCCACAAAGAGTGGTTCTGCGAATATCAAAAGGTATGATGGAGGTGATGTTTTCCTAGGTGATGACTCAACAACCAAAATCATAGGACAAGAAAATTTTCAATTGAAGCTCATGGATGGAAGGATTTAAACACTCCCTGGTGTTATGCACATCTCAGGATTGACCAGAAATATGATTTATGTAAGAAAAATGAACGATGCAGGGGTAAAAATAATGTTTGAGAAAGAAACATGCATGATGGTTCAAGGAGAAACAATGTTGTTGAAGGGAGTTTGGATTGGAAGTCTGTATAAGATGTAAGGAAGCACTATTAGTGATGGATGTAATAGTTCCATTGTTTCTGAAATTGGAGCTATAAAATAAAAAACTCTTATAGTCTCTGAAGAAAAGATTGTGTTGTGGCATCAAAGACTGGGGCATATCGGAGAAAAGGGGCTTCGCGTACTACATGATAAAGGTATGGTTGAAGGTATGCCTAAATTCTCTCTAGATTTTGATTTATGTGAACATTACGTATATGGGAAGCATAATCGTGTAAGATTCCCCCCTGGTGCATCAAGGGCACAAACATTTTACAATTGGTGCACAATGATCTTTTTGGACCTATGTTGGTTCCATCACTGGGAAAATATGTGTACTATGTCTCATTTATAGATGACTTCTCAATGAATACATGGATATATTTCCTCAAGAAAAAATATGAAGTCTTTGATAGGTTTAAAGAGTTTAAGGCTCTTGTAGAGAATCAAATAGACAAAAGAATTAAGGTGTTGAGGACAGATAATGGTGGAGAGTTTTGCGGAAATGAATTCGAAGAATTATGTAATAAGTATGGTATAACAAGGAAGAAGAATACTCCATATATGCCTTAGAAGAATGGAGTTGTAGAAAGGATGAATAAGACGTTGATGGAAAAAACAAGGTGCATGCTCAGTGGTGTCACGTTAAGACAGGAATTATGGGCAGAGGAAGTGGGTATTGCATGCTACATTGTCAATCGATCACCCTCATCAACACTAGATGAAAAGACTCCACACGAGGTATGGACTGGTGAGAAACCCTCTCTCACACATCTCAGGGTATTTGGTTGCGATGCATATGTTCATGTTCCAAACGAAAACGGGAGTAAGCTAGATAAAAATGATGAAAAATGTATCTTTATTGGTTATAAATATGGTCTGAAAGGTTACAAGCTTCGGAATGCATAAATTAAAAAGGTAGTGTATAGATGAGATGTGTTATTTAGAGAAATCAAATATGTTTCCAAACAAGAAGTCCTACCAAAGGAAGAATAACCAAAGAAAATATAGTTTGAATTGAAGGATAATGAATCAAACTCTACATAAGAACGGGAATCAGAAGAAGAAGAGCCTCATACTCTAGTATTGAGGATATCAGTTTAAAAAATAAGGAAACTGGAAAGGTATACTCCACCTAATTTTCGTTCAAATTTATCTTTGTCTATTACTGATGATGGTCCTAGAACTACTAGGGAGGCAATGGATTCAGAGGATGGAAAACTCTGGAAAAAATCCATGGTGGAAGAAATGGAAACATTGGACAAAAATGAGGCTTGGGATCTAGTGGAGTTTCTGACTAGAAGAAATCCCATTGGAAACAAATGGGTGTTTAAGAAACAATTGAATGCAAAAGGAAAAGTGGAGAAATGCAAAGCTCGGTTAGTAGCGAAAGGTTATTCCCATGTAGAGGGAATTGACTTTGGTGAAATTATTTATCTTGTTTCCAAGTTAACTTCTATTAGATTTATTGTATATGTTGATGATAAGTTTGATTTTGAAGTAGAACAGATGGATGTGAAGATAACATTCCTACATGGGGATCTGGAAGAAGAAATATACATGAAGCAACTAGAAGGCTTTGCAGTGAAGGGAAAGAAAGAGCTAGTATGCATGCTAAAAAAGTCCTTGTATGGGTTAAAGCAATCACCAAGGATGTGGCATCAAAAATTTTATACTTATATGTTGGGACTTCGCTTCACAAAGAGAAAAGAAGATCATTGTATGTATTTCAAATTAATTGGTGATCATCTTGTTTATTTTGTGATAATATTCCTAGCAAAGAACCTAATTTATCATTCAAGGACAAAGCATATTGATGTTCAATATCACTTTGTGAGAGATATGGTTGAAGAAAAAAGGTGTTTTTGATGAAGGTGGACACTTTGAAGAATGTTTTAGATTCATTAACAAAATTCATGAGCAATGAGAAGTTCTCTTAGCTATTGACATTATTGATTGTGTAACCCTATAACCCCCTATATGTAAAGAAAACAACAAGTGGGCGAATGTTGGGTATGTGTTATATTATTTGCACAACTAGAAATAGTGTTTTCATTTTGTTGGGTGCAAGAGGGGTCATAGGGGAGCAGAGCCCTCTTATCCGGGGGGTTCGCAAGGGGTGGGCAGCGCCCCCAATTTTATTTTATTTTTGTGTTTTTTGCTTCCAATTTTTGTGGTTTTTCAACACATGGTTTTCGTCGATGGTTTTCTAATTCCAGTTTAGGAATTAGGGTTGTTGACTAATCCAGGTCAATGGATTAGGGGTCTGTATGCCACGGGATCCTATATATATTGTATTGTAAACAATGAAGAATATGATGAATAGAATATTAGAGGTGTGGCTCTAAAAAGGTTGTCGGTTTTTTTGGTTTGGGTTTTTAGGGTTAAAATATTTGTGTAATGTGTGTGTTCCATTGTATATTTTTTGTTTTATTAAGAATATGTTTGCAATAATTAATTGTACAAGGTTAAAATCTACAGATATGACCAAATATGTGATTATGTTCGGTTCATTGATTTGTTTGAATTTGATATTGTAACTCCCTAGTTATCTTTAGTGGATTTGGCACATGATTGACTGCCCATAATTACTTGTTCTGATTAAAATGTAATTATGGTATTGAAGGCATTTGTTCCTAGGGGACATAGATGGATCATAGCAAGTGATAGTATGGAAGCAAGACCAAGATTTTGTTTCAATTTTTGTACTTTGTTTTTATGAAATACAAGGAAGTTTTATGTGTGTTCAATTCTTGAAATTTTGAGTTTATAGGTACGTAGTGGGTGTAGCTTTGAGTGAAGGAATGACCCCCTTCATCTCAGAAGTAGCACCCTAGTTTAGTTTTACTTGTGCATTAGAATAGCGCGATTTCAATTTCTTACATAGTATATGCATTTTGTAGTTTCGATTATTCAATTCATGTAGCAGGTGTGACACAATTATGTAGTGTTAATTAATTGATGTTGTAGTTTTATTCATGTTGTGTGGTGCAAACTATTTCTTGTTGGAACATGATTCTCATGCTTACTTATCTTTCAATGTGAATGGTGATTCTCCTAACAAGGAGTTGCCAGAGTTGCAATCTATGCACACACTTGTCACTAATTCTTCATCGGTTGGCAATTGCTCGTGATAGAACTTGTGTCTACATTTATTAGTTCCTTGTTTTGATTATTTATATTTCTAAATAAAAGTTGTCAATCTAACTTATGAAGTGAATCCAATGGAGTATTGTTGAATACAAAAGTTTGTATTCAACCTGCAATTCTACCTTAGAATATTCATTGTTAGATGAGCAACCATTTCCTGAGAGTTTTTCTTTGTAGTTCATTAAGGAGTGGTGTGTTAGTTGAAATGGTGTAAGCACTTTGAGGTTAGTTCTACATATATTGTGCCTAGCACTTCATAAGTTTACAAACCTGTATTGATGATTAAATGTACCGGAATTATTACCATATAATTCGACGAACATTTTCCTTTAGTGTAAGAAAGCATCTCGGCCATTCATAGTTTGATTTATATAGGAGTTTTTAGCATCTTTGAATCAATCTATGGCTTTTTCGGTCTACATTTTAGCTAGATTCTAAATAATTTAAAAAATACATAGATCAATTTCATAAGATATTTTTTTAACTTTACCAGAAATATTAAGAATCTATCAACCCAAGAGTTAAAAAGATACACTTTTGATTTCATTTATCTAATTGAAATTGTTGTCCCCTAAAAGTATCCACTGGTAATTCATACTATGTACATGACCAAAAGAAAATAATATTTGCTCAAACTTAACCTTTAAACTTAAAACCAACCCACATCCATCTTAACTCTCGATTTGTGAAGCACTAAGAGGAATTAGATCCCTTGAGGTGTAAACCTTTTGTAAAGTGAAAAACTTGAGGAAATGTTTGCACCTTGATGGATTTGATCTCTCTTGGTGCTTGATAGATCCGTAGTTAACATGGATTTTTTTAAGAAAATGGAATATATCTATAGATCTGGGATTTTTTTGGGGGGGGACTTGCAACTAATTATAAATTGGATTGTGAAATAATTATTAGGTGTATTTTTTGGATGTTATTACGATGTTGTTTATATGTTTTGGATGTTATTATATTAGTATATTAGCTCAGTGAAATAAAGTGGTAGACTTTATTATAATATACTGGTAAATTGTTCTTAATATATCTGCATCATGACAAATTCACTATATTTTCCAAATTACAATATTATGGACTAATTAAAATAATGTTAAATATACACCTACAATGCTAGAATTTTTCTGGATTGAACTATGTAACAGGTTTCGAAAAGCATTATGACTAACTCGGAAAACTTACATATACACTTACAACTTTGCCTACAAGTTTTCAAGAGGATATTAGATATTGTAAACTAAAATTTTCATGGATGTCAAGTAAGGATAGAAACTAACTTCATATTGATATGGCATTTTCTTTAATAACCAATACATGGTCTTCTCTACCATCCTTTACTTGAACTACAAGTTTGGGATTTCTAGGTGCCATCTTTTGGTTGGAAACGTGTGTGTGTGTGTGTGTGTGTGTGTGTGTGTGTGTGTGTGTGTGTGTGTGTGTGTCTGTGCACACACACACACACACACACACACTTCATATTGATATGGAATTTTCTTGATAAGCAATACATGGTCTTATCTACCATCCTTTACTTGA
Source organism: Picea engelmannii (assembly GCA_009831015.1). Lineage (NCBI taxonomy): Eukaryota > Viridiplantae > Streptophyta > Pinopsida > Pinales > Pinaceae > Picea > Picea engelmannii. The sequence goes on along the minus strand of ML825620.1, from coordinate 53,310 downwards.
GCTACAAAATTGGGATTTCTAGGTGCCATCTTTGGGTTGGAAACGCACGGAGAGAGAGAGAGAGAGAGAGAGAGAGAGAGAGAGAGAGAATTCATATTGATATGGAATTTTCTTTTATAAGCAATACATGTTATTCTATACAACCCTTTACTTGAGCTGCAAGTTTGAGCTTTTTAGGTGTCATATTTGGGTTGGAAACACACACACACACACACTGATCTAGGATATTTTCATCGAGTGACTTATAAAGAATTGCATTCAATCAGCATAAATTAAAGTGCACCATTAAAGAAGGAAAAGCTAAAAAATGAAGAGACATAAGCATAAAATCTGAACACAAAAACTTGATAACGGAGTTCGTCCCTGGTGGACTACGTTTTCGAGTCTTGCTCTCAAATGGGTAGGCTATTTCATTAAATCAACAAAAGAATTTGGCAAAATAGATAATTATACCTCATTCTAAAATCAAGCTGCAAAAATAATGCTCATATCATAAAAGAGATAGCACCACTGAATTTGTGGCATCAAATTACCCAAAAATGATTGTCTCCATGCCTCGATCCAACTCTGGCACTCCCAGGCCCAAGAAAAAATTTGTCTCGATTTTTGTGCCACTCTGCAACCTGCATTAATGACTGGACTGCATAGATTTTCATGCCCAGGCGGTTGTACCGTACGTGCACCTACTCCCACTCGTTGGGCAGACTTAACATTTAATAATTCTTTGTGGCGTTGGTTACAATGTAAGGCCCGTGGCCTGTTGGTTTGGGCAGATTTATTAAGGCACATATAGGGGAGGAGATCTCGGGGTCAAACCCATGGGCCTCTCCCTTTTGGGTTTATTTCATTGCAATTTATATATATATATAACATAATTTTTTTCCGCTAGTTTAGCGGTGGCGCTATCCATATCCCAACCGTTTAACTTGTGGCCAAGTTTGGGGTGGTCTGCCAGATTTGGAGGACCCACCAAACTATATTATTTTTTCAAATTTTTCTCACGAACTATCATTGAGCATTTCCTGCCTGCCATGTGGCAGCCTCTGATTGGGCCACGTGGAGGCCTCTCACTAGGCCACTTTGTCCCCTGCCAAGTCATCATGCCACGTCAGCATGCCATGTCATCATGCCACATTGGCGTACGGATCGTACGGACTACCACATGGCACGATTTGATTGGTCCATGGCTTGGCATGAAAACACCAAAATGGGGTGACATGTGGCAGCCTCTAGTGTTGCCATGTCACCATGATGACATCATGTTGATGTCATCATGACACATGTCACCTTCTTGCTCATGCCATGTGTGTTGTATGGATGCTGACATCATCGATACAGATGATGGCATCATCGATACAGATGATGACGTTAGCAGTACGAATGTTGACTCGTCCCTGCTAATTGGGATAGGTTGACCAAACTTTGACCATGAATATCTTTCAATCTGTAACTCAGTTTGACGATTTGTTTGCTTCGTTAGAAATCTTGCGACGCGCTCTTCGTGATCATGTCATTTTCACTAAGTTTTGGGAACTTTAATTTTTTTCCCTTTCTCTATCTGTTGAAGCCATTATGAGCATCCTGAGTTGCCTCTGTGAGTTCTGAGTTGTTATTATCCTTCTCTGGATCCTTTTTGGATCACGCCTTCCCACTGAGATATTTTTGGACCACCAAACACTTTCATCAATCAACAGGTAAGTGAGGGAAGATTCCCCTCACTTTGTCCTTCTCTATCCACTTTGCCTTGCTTGGATGTGTGCCCTTTAAGCCTACTCGAAGATAATCAACATCACCCCTGACTGAACTCTACGCCCTCCTGTCCAGGATGATATCTTCTTGTAACTCATCCAAGTACTCAGATGCAAACTCATCAACTGAAGGTATTGAAACTTCCTCATCTTGATCCATGATCATGGGAGGCTCAAAAAGTTTCAAGTTCTCAACGTTCACAACTGAGTAAATCTACATGTAAGGTGGAATATATAGATGAAAAGCATTGGTACCACTTTTCTCCAAGATAGTGAATGGTCCATAACGAATGGGATTAATTTTCTTGCCTTCACCCTTCAATATCTCCTTGTTGATGTGAATCCATACCCGGTCTCCAACCTAGAACTGATGATCAACCCTGTGTTTGTCATGCCTAGCTTTATATTATGCTTGAATTTTCTCCAACTGTTCCATGACTGTCTAGTGTATCTGTTGGATCCTCTGGATGAACTTGTGGGCTATGTCCTTTGTTCATTCTTCATTCATATCAGCATCTCTCCCATACATCAAGTCCAAAGGAACTTTGGGTAGGTACCTAAAACATGTCTCAAAAGGTGAACTCTGAGTGGATGAATGTAAATCTCGGTTGTAAGCATGTTGTACATAGGGTATTTGTTCATCCCATAACTTGGGATGCTTGTTACACTAGCCTCAAAGCAAAAGTACCATTTTCCAGTTTACCACCTCTGTCTGTCCATCGGTCTGTGGATCGAAAGTAGTGCTTTGTTGGTTGTGCAGCCTGATTATCTTCCTAATTTAGAGGTATTTTACTTTTAGTCATTTTTATACCCCATGAAGTATTTACACCCCATAAGTATGTACACTCTTCCACACGGGGGAGTGCAAAGGGGGGGTACCCCCTCTGTGGGGTTCGGGGGGGCTATCCCCCCGGCTGGGGGGTTTGGGGGCAAGCGGGCCCCTAGCGGGGGTTCAGGGGAGAAGCCCCCGATGGAAAAATTACCTTGTAAATGTATATTGTAATTTCATTGTAAATATGGACCGTTCATTATAAGGTCACATATCTAACGATGGAGATTATGTTAGGGTTTTTTTCCCTATAAGGCAACCCTCTTTTATGAGGGAAATGTATTGTGGCTATGATTGATGGTGAATATTGTATTCTGAGATAGGAGATTGTGAGAGAAAGAAGAGGAAGTTACAACGGGTTTGTTGTAGGTTGTATCCCTTCATATGCTGGATAATAATAAAGGAAGGACCTGGCAATTTCTCTAGTGGACATAGCCCACACTGGGTGAACCACGTAAATCTGTGTCTCTATTGTATTGTGTATCTTCTGTGTTTTGTTTCAGCATTTGTTTTATTTTATTACTCCACGGTCCTGTTTTTCTAACAACTGGTATCAGAGCGAAAGGTAACTCGCATGAAAAGAGGGTTCCCGGTTCGAGTGGGAGCAATGTCGGAAGATGGAAAGTTTAGGGTCGATAAATTTAATGGCCAAAACTACCAGTTATGGAAGATGCATATGGAAGACTATTTATATCAGAAGGATATATTCCTACCATTGGGTGGAATAGCAAAGAAGTTGGCGGCTAAGAAGGATGAAGAATGGGATATTCTTGACAGAAAGGCTCTAGGAACAATACAGCTGAGCTTGGCAACGTCGGTGGCTTTCAATGTTTCCAAAGAAAAGACAATGAAGGGTTTGATGGATGCATTGGAAAAATTGTATGAAAAACCCTCGGCATCCAATAAGGTATTTCTAATGAAGATATTATTTTATATGAATATGTCGGAATGTGGGTCTATTGCAGATCATTTAAATGATTTTAATACAGTTACTAATCAACTAAGTTCTGTAAAAGTGGACTCTGATGATGAGGTCAGGGCTCTTCTAATCTTGTGCTTATTTCCAGAAAGATGGAACGACTTGGTCATGGTTGTAAGTAACTATGTCTCTCGTTCAAATACTTTAAAATTTGATGATGTTGTTGGTGTTATCCTTAGTGAGGAAATGTGATGGAAAAGCACAGGTGAGACATCAGGAAATGCGTTGAACATGGAGAACAAGGGAAGACAAAAGGATAGAGGAGAGGGTTTCGGGAACCGTGGGAATTCTAGGAAGGGCAGATCCAAATATAGACTTGGAAATATAGAGTGCTGGAATTGTGGGAAGAAAGGACATCTGAAGAAACACTGCAAAGCTCCAAAGAAACAAAGAGATGGACAGTAGGAGAGAAATCAGGAAGCAAATGTAACAGGTGATGTGTTACAAGATGCTTTGATTATTTCTATAGATAATATTTATGAGTCTTGGGTAGTATATTCAGGGGATTCATTTCATGCCACACCCCATAGGAAACATTTTCTAGATTATGTTCAAGGTGATTTTGGACAGGTTCAATTGGGTGACGATGCACCATGCAAAATTGTTGGAATGGGAAAGGTAAAAATAAAGCAACGCAATGGAAACCAATGGTTGTTGAAAGAGGTAAGACATGTTCCAGATTTATGGAAAAATATAATTTCAATAGGGCAGTTGGCAAGTGAAGGTTGTATATCCATATTTATAGATAATACATCGAAGGTCATCAAAGGATCATTGGTGATAGCGAAAGGAGAGAAGGTAGGTACATTGTATTTATGTACTGGTAATATTGACTCTTCTATCTCTTTAGCTTCTACAGGAGTGGATACAGCAATGTGGAATCATAGTCTTGGACACATGAGTGAGAAGGGGATGCAGATACTCCACAAAATAAATGTGTTGCCAGATCTTAAACAAATTGATTTGGACTTCTGTGAGCATTGTGTTTATGGAAAACAGAAGAGAGTCAGATTTCTCAGAATCGGAAAAGAAAAGAAGAGTGAAAGGTTAGAGCTTGTGCATACAGATGTATGGGGACCATCTCAGGTATCATCTCTTGGTGGCTCTCATTATTATATTACTTTTATTGATGATGCAACTAGAAAAACTTGGGTTTATTGCATT
>ML825620.1:28710-47355 GCA_009831015.1 Picea engelmannii | reverse complement strand
CCAATTCATTTGCGATGAAGGATTTGGGTGCTGCAAAGAAAATCCTTGGTATGAGAATAACAAGAGACAGGAAAAATCGCAAACTGACATTGTCTCAGGGTGAGTACATAGAGAAGGTGTTGGAGAGGTTTAGAATGCAAAATACAAAACCAGTTAGTACACCTTTGGCCAGCCATTTCAAAATAACTAAGGAAATGTGTCCCAAGACACAGGAGGAGATAGAATACATGTCCAGGGTCCCATATTCATCAGCAGTTGGCAGCTTGATGTATGGAATGGTTTGCACAAGACCAGATATTTCACATGCAGTGGGAGTTGTGAGCAGATATATGAACAATCCAGGTAAAGAACATTGGGAGGCAGTAAAGTGGATTCTCAAATACTTGAGAGGTATTGCTAATCATGCATTATGTTTTGGAGGTTCAGAAACTGTTCAACAAGGATATGTTGATTCAGTTATGGCAGGTGATAAAGATAGCAGGAGGAGTACCATAGGGTATGTGTTTACTATAGGTGGAACAACAGTAATTTGGATTTCAAAACTGCAAAAGGTTGTTTCACTTTCAACAATAGAGGCAGAGTATGTTGTTGCCACAGAGGCTAGTAAAGAGATGATTTGGTTACGGAGATTTATGGAGGAATTGGGAAAGAAGCAAGAGAATAGCAGGTTGTATTGTGATAGTGAGAGTGTCATTCATTTTGCAAAGAACTCAGCCTTCCATTCGAAGACTAAGCATATACATTTGAGGTACCACTTCATATGACCTTCCTTGGAAGATGGATATTTGAAGTTGGAAAAGATACACACTAGCCAGAGTCCTGCAGACATGTTAACAAAGGGAGTAACCAGGGAGAAACTGAGTTCTTGCTCAGTTTCAGTTGGTCTTCAAGAATGAAGATGAAGATGAGAAATTTTCCAGGTCCAAGAAGGTTTAGAGTCCAGCATATACAACAGTGGTGGAGTTTTTGAGAGATGTCTCCAAGTGAGAGATTGTTGGTTGTGGAGCCTGATTATCTTCCTAACTTAGAGGTCTTTTACTTTCAGCCATTTTTATACCCCATGAAGTATCTACACCCCGAAAGTATGTACACTCTTCCACGCGGGGAATTGCAGAGGGGGGGTACCCCTTCTACGGGGTCCGGGGGGGCTATCCCCCCGGCTGGGGGGTCTGGGGGCAAGTGGGCCCCCAGCGGGAGTTCGGGGGCAAAGCCCCCGATAGAAAAATTGCCTTGTAAATGTATATTGTAATTTCATTGTAAATCTAGATCGTTCATTATAAGATCGCAGATCTAACGATAGAGATTATGTTAGGGTTTTTTGCCCTAGAAGGCAACCCTCTTTTATGAGGGAAATGTATTGTAGCTGTGATTGATGGCGAATATTGTATTCTGAGATAGGAGATTGTGAGAGAAAGAAGAGGAAGTTACATCGTGTTTGATGTAGGTTGTATCCCTTCATATGTTGGATAATAATAAAGGAAGGACCTGGAAATTTCTCTGGTGGACGTATCCCACACTGGGTAAACCATATAAATATGTGTCTCTATTGTATTATGTATCTTCTGTGTTTTGTTTCCGCACTTATTTTATTTTATTGCTCCACGGTCATGTTTTTCTAACATGCTCCTCTTCAATTTGGTGTCCATCATCCTCCACAAGTTATTCCAAAAGTCCCCAAGGAATTGAGTATCTTGATCTGAGACAATGGATGTGGGTAACCCAAAGTGAACCCAAACATACTGAAAGAAGAGATTAGCGGCATGCTCAGCAATGATATTCTTTTTAAATGGCATCAGGATACACATCTTGCTGAACCTATCCACTACAACATACAAATAGTCATGACCCCCTTTGGTCATCGATAAACCCCCTACAAAATCCATAGAGATACTTTCCCATGGATGGGATGGAACAGGAAGTGGTGAGTATAGCCCCAGTTTTCTATTAGTGGGATTAGAAGTAAAACACATCACACACCCCTTTACATATTTAGTTACAATTGCTTTCATTTGAGGCCAGTAACAAAACCTCTGCAACCAAGCCATAGTCTTACCTACTCCAAAATTCCCAGACACAAGAGAAGTGTGAGCTTCTCGTATTACATGGACTCGTTCACTTGTAGGAATACATAGCTTTCCAAGATGGTAGAGCAGTTTTCCCTGCAGACAAAAGTTCTTTACCTATGAACCATGGGTTAGCTTCTCATATACTTCTTTAAAATCTTCATCAATGGCATATTTTTCTACATAGATATCATGAGATAAAGAAGTATTCTTCAAAATAATAGAAGTAGCAATAGGAGGTCTAGAAATCATATCGGCTACCTTTTTACTTGTACCCTTTTTGTACTTGATTACCAAATGAAATTGTTGCAGAAACATGTTGACAAGCAAAATCGATCGCTCGTCAACTAGAGGAGTGAATCCGGTCCGGGGTTGTCTAATTAACCCAATCTGTTTGGATTAATCCACTCCGATGGGTTTAGCGGCTCCGTTGGCCTATCTAAGTCCTAAAGAAAGCGAAAAAACAAAACTTAAAGAAAATAAAATAACTTGATGAGTAACAACCGCTGAAAACTATATATAGATCTAATATATATTCACAATTTAACTGACTAATGTTTATAACATAAATCTACTTATTATATGTACACTATATACAAATGATTCTATTTCTAATATATATATAACATTTACAAAATACGAATTTTAATCTAAATCCGCCAAAATCGAATATGAATTGATTCTTTAAACAACAGCAAAGCTATTTTCCAATCTTTTTAATTTATTTTCTTATAATGTTTATAACCAAGAAATGGAATATCAAACTATCTAATTGAGAACAGAAATCACAGATAATAGAAAATGTTTTAGCTACAGGAAGTTTCTGTATTCATTAAACTAATGAAATTAAACTAGCAAACTGACATGTTATCGCATCCAATATTTGTTCAATGTGCAACATTCAAATTCCATGTCTGATGAAGTAAACCTGCAACAAAACCTACAATTGCTTCTCATAAATGTGAAGCAGCAATAATGGAATTCGAATGATAAAACATATAAGATATGTGATCACGGCAATCTCATAATTTCACAAGCAGCCACATTAAGATAAATCTTGTTGTTAGAACTTGTGTATAAATGTTCAACAAATGATGAAGATAAATCTCTTAATCTAAGAGTGAACAAAATGATTGTTGTGTGTTAAATCTGGAACATAAAACATGGATAACATGTAAATTTTAATCATGCCAACTTGTAGTAAACCATGACAGCGAAAGCAATCACAATCTAATTGCAAATTGAAACAATCATAACTTGAATAAAACCACAATATGGAAAATATAAAGTTGTAACCAGTAGTATATTTCATTCAAGTTTGCAAATGAAAAATCCATAGTCTTGCCCCAGGCAGAGATGGTCTCATTTTTACAACATAACATGCTTATATAGGTTCCAGGAACAAAATGTTCCCTGTTGATAACATCAAATCTATTCCAAAAATGTGGGGCATGCAACCTCCCTGATTTTACTTGATATCAAAAAACCAACAGCCTAATCTATTTACTAAAAACATAAAGATGGTATGGATGGGAGATCCCAACAGTGCCTCATATCTCCTTGGAATCATGGGTTCCTATTAACAAGTGAAAATGGGGAAATTTTAGATATGTTTTCAATTGTCAAATGAAGCAATTCAAATTTTTCTAACTGGCTACAGAATCTGTAGCTAGTTGTAATAGCCAATGCAATCAAAACAAACTAATCTTAATCAGAAAAATAGTTTATTGAATCAAATCGTATATCCTAACTTAAGAGTGACCAAATCATGCTAAAATCAAACAAAATCATACCTCTGATCATGAAATCAAATTGAATCATGATGGTTGTAGCTGCTTCTACGTTTTTTCTTTTAAATATCACATGTCTTGTAGATGTATAACTTGTTGGTAGACTGGTTGAATATCCTTTGCATTGATCAAGGGTTCACAGTAGGAGGTTGAGACACATGGCTGGACGGGTGAGAGGGGTGTTGTGGGATGCTAATGTACAGGCCTGGAGAAGTCACAAATGTTTCAACACTTGCAAACAGACCAAAACACTCCCTTCAGGCATAGAGAAAATCTGAGATTTGACCTCTAAAGGACGAGCTATATCTCTGGAATGATCCAATTTATGGGGAAATCGCTCACAATGAAGGTAAAAGGGCTCATTTCGGTTTTGGGTTTTCAAGGGTTTGATCTAATTCAAAACCGTTTACTCAGAATCGCTCACGCAAAAACGTGTCTCTGGGAGGCAATTACGGGGTTAGCTTAAGAAGTCTTCAGTTACTTCCAATTGCACAGACCGATCTTTTCTCTGCAACCATCAAAGGTCAATGCGAACTCTTGGGAAACTCTCAGATTGAAACCTTTAAACTTTTCAATGAACAAATGCCAATCGTTCCTTTCTAAATCGTCCCTGGTGTTATCATACGATAGCAAGGTTTGGATGCCATTGGGCTCGATCCTCACCACTGGAGCCATGGCGAACAGAATGGAATCAACAGAGAACTCACAGGTAGGGTTTGATAAAAAGCCACAGAGCCATAGCCCCGAGCCACATCAAAACAATGTTGTGACAATACAAACGGTGGGAAAAGGCGTTAATCACAATGCGTGGGAATGAAATCGTGAAGCCCGAGACCATACAGAGCAGTAATAGCACGTTGTACTTCATATGACACCTTGGCCTATGGGTACGTATAAGGATCAGAACACTTGGAAAACCATAGTGCGCACATTCATAGCCTGATTACAAAGGTAAGTGTATCAAATAAAATTGAAAAATTAAAAGTTTTATGAATGAAAACTTCATTAATATCAATCGAAAAATAATGCATGGAGGCCTTTCACTTATGTAACCAAGGCACGTTTAGAACCAAGGGGTTATAAACAAGAAAAACAATCACATTCATAACAAAAATATGACAATTCGATAATAGACCATATGAACAGTTTTCCTTTAATAAAAAATCAAAACAAAGTGTCAATTCCAGTTGCGCGTTTTCATGCTTACAATCATGAAAACAAAAATTGAAAGGAAGATATGTAAAAAGCGACAGGTGACAAGTGTCGTTTAGTGATAATGGTCATGACGAGTAATGAAACTTTAGAGACCCTGTGTAGGAAGCTTATAAAAAATAGAAATTATATTACTGTTTCCAACAAAACCCCATCCATATCTAATGTCGAGATTGTTGCAATTTGGTTTGTGCCTGGAGATATTGTAAGGGTTGGTGAGTTGTATGTATGATTGTTTACTTCCATAACAAGTAGTGCTTCCATTTCTTTACGCTATGGACTAATTCATACAACTCATTATCATATGTAGGATAGTTAACAACAGCTTGGTTAAAAGTTTCAGAGTGGAAATAGATAGAATTATGATATTGCATCAAACTGCACCCATTGTGTATCCACTCGCATATGTCTCGATCTCAAAAGGTTGTTGAAGATTCAATAGTGCTAATACCGGTGCAGTATTAATCTTCTCCTTCAAAGTGTCGAAATATTTTTGTTGTTTTCCTTCCCACTGAAAAGTGTTCTTCACACTGGTTAAGGAATGCAACGGAGCTTCTATAAAGGAGATGTTGGAAATGAACCTCCTCCAATACTCAACTGCACCTAAGAATCTTCAGACTTCGGTTACACTTTTTGGCTCAAAACAATTTACAATTACATTAATTTTGGAAGCATCAATTTTTAATTGCCCTCCTCCTACAATATGACCTAAGTACACAAGTGCAGTCTTGCCAAATTCACATTTAGACAATTTTACATACAGCTTTTCCTTTTGCAAAGTATCCAATAATTGCTTTACATGCCTCACATGTTCATCCCAAGTCCCGCTAAAAATAAGAATGTTTTCTAAATATACAATCACAAAGTCATCTAGGAAAGGCATGAATACATCATTCATCACACGCATGAAAGTTTATGGAGCATTACAAATCCCAAACGACATAACTAACCACTCAAACAATCCCTGTTTGGTTTTAAAGGAAGTTTTCCATGCATCCTGTTCTGCGACCCTGATTTGATGGTATCCACTGCACAAATCCAACTTAGTGAAATAAACAACATTCTTCAATTGATCAGGTAAATCATCTATATGAGGAAGAGGGTATCGATTTTTCACCGTGATTTTATTTAAGGCTCGGTAATTGACACACATTCACCATGTACCATATTTCTTTAGCACCGTCATGATCAGAGAACCAAAAGCAGATGAACTGGGTCTGATGACCCCTTGATCCAATAAGCCATGTACCTGCTTATTAATTTGTGTCATCTCCACAATTGGCATCATGTACATTCCCACATTGGGAAGAGGAGAATCTTGTTAAAGATGTATCTCATGTTGGATTTCCCTCTTAGGAGGTAATCCATCTGGTTCCTGAAAAATATCATCATACTTAGAAACAATATCAATAAATTCATTTTTATGAGATGGACCACATCCTTGGAAAGCGTCGTATGTCCCAACATCTTTCTCTCTTATGACCACGATTTCTCTCTTATTATTGTTTATGAGTCTTTTCATTTTCCATGCACTAACAAGTGTTGTATTTACCCTCATGTTGTGAGATCTAACAATATATTCCACTCCCCCTTTAGTAAGGTGGTATTTGTTCTCATGACGAAAGAAGACTACTTTTATATCATAAAGATAAGGACTTCCCAACATTATGCTACATATATCAAGTGGTACAACATCCAAATCCACTTCATCAATCAACTTTGAAGCTATATAAAATCTAACCCTACATTGTTTGGTGACATTAAGTTTTTTTTTTATCACATACCCAACCAAGAGGATAAGGCTTTGGATGTGGTTTCATTTCAAGACCCATCTTCTTGATAAGTGCTTCAAATATTAAGTTTACTTGGGAACCTGGATCAAATAATGTATCTATCTTAGTGTGTTTAGATACAAATCTTATGTGAAATAGTTCATTCTTCTTTCGTTCATCATCATGAGATTCATTATTGGAACTTGAACTAGCATGAAGGGAATCTTTACCTTCTACTCCAACCATTGTGATCTTTGCTTCATCTCCTAAATCGAAACCAATATCTTGTTGCATTGTAGCAACGGTTTTTGTCTTCCCCTTTCCACCGAATTGTTTCAATTTATTTTCTGGATGTAGTTTCCAACAGTGTTCTTCATCGTGACCATTTTTCTTGCAATGAGTGCAAGATGGCTTTCCTCCTTCTCTCGTCACTGTGGCGGTATTCTTGTCCTTCCTTTTAAACTTCTTAAATTTTTTATGTGGGAGATTGGAATTTTTCTTCGTGGGATCTTCTTGAACATGCCTCCCCCTATTCTCAAGGTGAGTGGCTTGCACACAAACTTCGTCAAGACTAGTGAGGTTAAACAAGAGAAAATTATGACGAATATAACTGTGAAGTGTGTCAATATACTCCATTAAAGTTTCATAAGAATCCAAAGGAATGTTCAATGCAAGAGATTTCTTCCTAAATTATTTTGTGAAACTTTCTACAGTTTGACCTTTACTTTGCCTTAAAGTTTGTCATTCCATCATTGCTTTATGTAAATACCCTAATGGATAAAAAATTTCCTTATTGTTGATTTAAATTCCGACCATGAGGAAAGAAGATTACCACACTTACTTATTTCTTGAATCTTTCTCTCCCACCATACGAGAGCGGTGCCTTCCAACCAAAGAGAAGCCAGTTGCATGTTAACTTCTTCTTCATCAATATGTTAAACATGACAATATACTTCAACCTGTCATATCCAATTATCTAGCTTTTCAAGATTAGAATCTCCATTAAACATAGGTAAAGCAAATTTTACATCAAGATTTAATAATGGTTTCTTAAAAGAGGCTTTATGGCTAGACTGATTAGAATGATGAGAATTCTCATAGGAATAAGAACTAGAACTTGAAGGTGAAGATGGAGGCTCAGGAGGATCTCCTCTGGCCCCTTGGTTTACTGAAGCATCATCATCTGCATGTGCTTCATTTTTCTTCCCTTTCTTCTTCATCCTCTTCTCGTAATCTCCATACATTCGTTCGACCATTTCTGACATGCGATAAAAGACCATATGAAATTTTTTCTCCCATTCATCACGCTTTTCCTCTTCTGCCATTTTCTTCCTTCGGGATGCACAACCAACTTCGGGATTTGTTGGCCCTCGACTAAGTTTTGAGGAAATATTGGTCAGGTTTGACCAATTTTTGGACTTTTACGCGGTGATCAAAGATGGAGCGCCCAAGCGGAGCTGAGATCGCGGATCTCGCTTTTTTTGTGGGATTTGTGGACCCAGCATGGGGTTCTTAGGGTTTTGTAACGGGTTATGGGATGTCAGCCCACGGTTTTACCCATGATTAGGCCTTTTTGTAAATGTAAAAGTATAAATAAGAAAAGAATGTAATGTAGTAAGGGGTTTGTAATGGGGATGTAAGTGGCTAAGTACAAGAGGAAAGTAGTTATGACTTGCTTTGTGCAATAGAACATGTATGTAAGGTTCTGTGCTTGATAGAGGAGTTGGCTTTGTGCCTTGACCTGATTTTGGGAAGGTGGATCTAGTGCTTAGTGAATAGATCACATGTCCGGTGTGAAGCTTGGCTCTGTGGCTTAGTGCACAAGAGAAGACGAATGTAAGATATTGAAGCCTAATAAAGAATAAGAAGTGGTTGGTGGACGTAGCCCCACACTAGGGTGAACCACGTATATCATGTGTTGATGGTTTTCTTTGTGCTATGATGTTTATGTTGTGAATCTTCTTAATGCATTGATTGTTATATATGATAAATAGATCTATGGATGTTTAGTGCTTTGTTTATGTTGAATGTGCTAGATATAACTTATAATGCTAAGTGCGATGTGTATTTGTCATTGTTACCGCGTTGATCTATCCTTAGGGTTTGTTCTACGATGTAAATGAAATTGATAATCTAATGCATGTTATCTTCTAAGTACTTTCTGAAGTGTTACAATCACAAATATGTGTCCCATATTGGTTATAGACACCTGAGTCATATAACCCCCCTGCCTCTACCTCGGGTGAGACTTCACCTGCTTCGTAAGTGTTGCCGAAAGGGTCGGTAGTTAGGGTTGTATTGGTGTGTTGTTGAAGCGTTGAACCCTGTGTATTCCCTTGTGCCAACAGGATTGAAATTCTTAAGAGTTCCTTCACCCTACTTATGCTTGGCCCTAGTAAGCATTCACACTCAACAATTCAATTCAAAGACGACTGCTCTGATACCAACATGATCAGGGATCTTTGCATTGATTGACTTATAAAGAATTGCATTAAATGAGCATAAATTAAAGTGCACCATTAAAGAAGGAAAAGCTCAAAAATGAAGAGACATAAGCATCAAATATGAACACAAAAACTTGATAACGGAGTTCATCCCTGGTGGCATACATCTTCGGGTCCTGCTCTCAAATGGGTAGGCTCTTTCATTAACTCAACAAAAGAATTTGGAAAAATGCATAAGTATACCTCATTCTAAAATCAAGCAGCAGAAATAATGCTCAAATCAAAAAATAGACAACACCATTGAATTTGTGGCGACGAATTACCCAAAAATGGTTGTCTTCATGCCGCGATCCGACTCTGGCACTCACAGGCCCAAGAAGAAATTTGTCTCGATTTTCATGCCACTCTGCAACCTGCATTAATGAGTGGACTGGATAGATTTTTGTGCCCAAGCGACCGTACCATAAGTGCACCTCCTCCCACTGGTTGGGTGGACTCAACATTTAATAATTCTTTGTGGCGTTGGTTACAATGTAAGGCCCATGGCATGTTGGTTTGGGTGGATTTATTAAGGCGCATATGGGGGAGCAGGTGTCGAGGTCAAACTCGTTGGCCTCCCCCTTTTGGGTTGATGTCATTGCAATTTATATGTATATAACATAATGTTTTTCCGCTAGTTTAGCGGTGGTGCTATCCATATCCCAACCGTTTAACTTGTCGCCAAGTTTGGCGTGGTTCGCCAAACTATATATTTTTTCCAAATTTTTCTCACGGACTGTCATTAAGCATTTCCTGCCTGCCACATGGTAACCTCTTATTGGGCCACATGGCGGCCTCTCATTGGGCCATGTTGTCCCCTACCAAGTCATCATGCCACATCAGCACATCACGTCAGCGTATGGATCGTACAGACTACGTGATGTCTCGTTCCCAAGAGTAGGCCAACACAGAGTGACTTAGTAGTCTATGTGTTCCCATAGACTATAGTCAGGCTCAAACATGGAACAATATGGAGAAATAAGAGTGATTTGGTGGCTAAACGATGAATTAAGCCAAAAAGCTTATGAAACGTCACTTAAGCCTAAGTCAACGAAGAATTAGAATGAAAATATGCTAAAGGTGGGCTTAATTAATTAATTATTCACCTTAGGAGGAAAAGTGCCTAGCTTAAGTGAGGTCAATGGTGAATTAGATCGGGAAAGGTTTAAAGGGAGGAATTTGACCTATTTCCTCATTATGCATTATTATGATTTGATGTTGAGAGTTCCCAGAGGAGGAAGAGAGTCGACTTTACTGTTTTGTGGATTTTTGGAGGAAACCACCATCCAGGTATTTCACCATGCTATTCAGGAGTATCGAGTTGCAGTGTGCATAGCTCAGTCAGTGAAGGCACAATTCAGATTGAGGGTTTGTGGAGCCGCACGAGGTCCAAGCTCAAATTGAATTTTCCTTCCGACCCAGTTGAGATCCAACTAGGGCGCTTAGATTGAGCCACTTTCCATCAGATTTTGACAGTGGAATATTCCAGGGCGCATCATCCAGCCATTTAGGGTGTTGTTCTTCCAGCAGGACATTTGAGGTTGCAGACGGAGCATCAGAGAAGATCCGGGGAAACCCTCCCGACCCAGTTCTGCATTTAGCGAGATGAGCGTTTTGAGTCCTATAGTAGTTGATTTTGTTGGTGGAATCATTTGGGGTGCATCCAGTGTCCCAGGAAGTGCGCAAACCCCCCTAGGGTTCGAGATTCAATGCTTCAGAGACCATATATGACATTCGACACTCATCCATTTTAGTATAGAGGCTAGGGTGCTTCTATTGGGATAGTTTCCAGCTCATTCCAACAGGTCTAACCTTCTCGACGAGTTTTCCATCTTGTAGCGGTTACCGTACTTCTCCGGAATCACCTATTCTGTTGATCTATCTGTGCATGCATCGGATCTGCCTTGATCTTCTGATCAGGGGTATTTTTATGTTATTTTATTGTATTCCAGTGACGATCCATGAGATCTAACTGACGACTATACTCTATATTTCTAGTATGTTATTGTATTTCCATGCTTGAGTCGCATAATACATATTATTGGGTAGTTGATGTTCTTTATTTCCGCATATATCCTCTATATATTGTTTAAACCATAAATATACAACATGCACATGCAATAACCATTAACATCTCAAACACACAACTGAAACAAATCCAAAAAACCCCAGAGTATCATATATGAAGATAAAACGCAGCTAGAAACCCCCAGTGTATCAGATCTACGAGACAGAACATTAGATCAGTAGAAAATATATTGATCAGTGGGATTAGGGATATTTCAGTGGTATCAAATCTTTAGTCATGCCAGCCTGTGACTAAAGACTATGAGTGCAGCAGAAGACCCAGATGGTCGTGAGCACGTAGGTGACGAATATGTCACTTACAACAGGCGCAAGGAAAGGAGGCATAGGCCTAACTTTCCTCCTTTCCCTCCCAGTTTAGAGGAAGATAAAGAGGCACACAAAGAAGCAGAGAGAAGATCATAGTGCAAGGTTGAGCACGAAGTAGAGAGGAGGCTAGGTGATAGATATGAGCGACCAGAGGGAAGTGGTAAGGCCCCCATGGAACTAGAGGCAGCCTTCATGCAAGTTATCTATGATATGTTAGCTAGTTAGTGGACCATATCTCAATCCTTGGCTCAGGCGGCTGATAGATTGGCTATGGTGGACATTCTGGTTACACAAGCCCCACATGCAGCACAAGGGAACTCAGGGGCAGGTAGTAGACCCCAGTAACCCACTAACACATACACCCCTGCGAGTAGGATTCCCCGACCATTCTTTCCCAATTTCCAGAGGGCACCCCCGGTAGCAGCACAGATGTCGATAGCACAGAGACCGCCCACTCATGTAGAGGACATTTCAAAGTATTGCAGAGAGTGTTGGAGTCGCCTTTCTCAACTGGTTTAAATGTAATTCTTAAAATCAAAGGTTGGCCATTAAGTTGTCTTTTACTTCGTGACCTTTAACCACTGAAAGTCTCAGTAGTCTTTATTTGCGAAGTGGTGATGGCTGTTGTACTCCTAAGCCACTGCCATTTAACTTTTAAACGAGATTTTTCACTTTTATATACCTCGGGATATCGCGTTTCGGGAGTTACAAGTCACATGATTTCCAAGCCCCGATGCGCGAAGTCGCGAAACAACCTTGAAAACTTAACCAGGTTAGTGTCGAGAGTAAAGTTCCTTAAACCTTAGTTAAGTGATGTCGGGATTTTGCGTCTCGGCGATCGCTCTCCCCAAAAGTCTTACCATCATAACTTCGATAGGCGAAGTTGCGAGATAGTTTTACATGTCACCCAGGTTAGTGTCAGGGGTAAGTCATTTTAAACCATAGTTAAACAATGTCGGGGTTTCGCGACTCGGCATTCACTCTTCCAAGAAACTATACCTTCATAGCCCCGAGTCACGAAATCACGATATTATTTAAACATTGATTAATTAAACACTTAATCTGGATCACGTTTTGCTTAACTAGATTGTGTCATCGCGATCTCGGGTTTTAGGAGCTCGAGGGATAGGAATGAAATCTCCTGATACGGTGAACGTCGAAAAGGGTGATTAAAGTTTAAAGAAAACCTAATTAAAGAATCTAAGCCAGATTAATCAATGCATTAATACAAATAGTAACACGCACCATCTATGGGTTAAATTTAAATGTTTTTTGCGCTAACTTGTGTCACGACCCGTCAAAAATTTATGGCATTTATTTGAAATGAGGTGAAGTGATAGGTAAAGATATGATTTTTATTGCTAAATATTTCTCTAAAAATGATTCGACCGTTCTGTTCATAAGGACGTCAGGGTTTTAAATGGTCGAGATATAGAGTTCTCACTCTCATTGTTTCAAATTTCATTTCTATCTTGCGCAAAGAAGTTTTTCTCACCAGGCTAATTTTTGTATGTATACACATTTTTACTACAGGAGAGCTAATTCAGAGTCCTCTATCATGGCTCCACGAAAAGCATCCAAGACGATTACTGAGAATTCAGGGCAAGGCTCAGATAATGTTTCTGATACTTCACCCCGAAGTATCGATTCTGTCAGAACCTAGTCATACATCTCTGAGGTTCTTCGGTCTGAATTGGTGAACTGTTCAGATGATTCCAGCGATAATGAGAAGGACGATTTGGCCACCAAATACAAAATCATCGTTCAAGCAGAGATGCATAAGATAGCAGCCAGACCACGACTCCTTCCCTACTATGATATGATCCGATGGGCATTAGATCATGCGGATATCCCGACCAGAACTATTATCAGTGAGCAGAAGGTGACCATTCAGACCTTCAGAACAGAACATTTGTAGGTGATATACCAATTGTCACCCACACCAAACTTCTCACTGAATGTCGAGTTTCTAGAAAGTTTCAAGTGGAAAGAATGCGAGCAATACGACAGAAACTTTTCTAATCTCATCAAGGATTGGGTCTTGCACCCTGCAAAGTTCAGGGCAGATGGTAACGGAGTTTATTCAATCTCTTCCTTGGAACCACAATTCAAATATATAGCAATGATGACCTGTAGGTTGTATGGGAAGGAGGACACCACACATTTTTTTCTCCCGTGGGTGACTCTCATTGATACAGTCGTTGAAGGTTGTTCTTTCGACTGGGCCACATTGTTGTTAGACAGTTTAACCAACCAGATTATTGAATATCGGATGCAGAGGGTGAATGGAAAGGCCACTTCATTTTTTATGTCCGCCTACATCATGGATGTTATTTGTTTCATGACGCCTTTCCCTCTAATGAGTTGGAGTTGGACTCCATATGAGGTTGAGCCTATCCATGTCTACCACTCAAAACTTTGGGAAGATAAGGCCACAGAATTTATATACGAAATTTTCAATTGGGTAATGGTACCAATGCATATCTCCATCTTCGGCAACCCACCACCCAGGATTTCAGATAGTATCGCCACCAACTTGAGCAATGTGGATGACTGGTATGTAGAGGTGGAATTTTCATACATCAGGGTTTTCGGCACCTCTATTCCCCCCTATGTTCTACCATTATTCATACCGGACAGGTTGGTTTGTCATGAAATCACTAGGCAAACTGTGATTGGTGGCATAAGCAAAGAGCTTAAAGGATTTTCGAAGAAGGTATGGCCGCCCTTCCCCATTCATTTGAATACATATTCTTTATTAGATTTCGGACACGCAAAAGCCAAGGCAACGACTTTGGAGGATATTAAATTGGTTCACATTGAGTTCAAGAAGCACGACCCACACAGGATCATGGGTAATCACATGGCGTGTTGTGGCCTTAAAAGGTATGAACATGAGCATTCGCCTCATGACGACATCTTCCGAGGGGCGAGATCCTATGCCAATGTCCTAAGTCGAATTCAAACCCTGTCGCCGAGGAGATGGTTGATTTCTTCAAATTTCAGGAACACCAGCGAAGCTACCTTCCCCTAGTCTTACAAGGTAAGAACTCGTCGACTACAAATGTACAGCAAATGGAAGCCAAGGGCTCCAAAGATTCAAGACATGACCAAGAGGAACACCAGGAAAAGAAGAAGCAGAACGGGGCCCAAAATAGGAAGTCGAGATCCCCAACCCGCTAAGCAAGCTAGCCTCGATTGTTACCCCGAGCAAATCATCCAAGCAGATCGGCAGCCACATCATTTATGTTACTCCCCTACAATCCACAAAGGGGACCCTAGACGCAGGATGGATTTTCGATGAAGAACTAATGCCCATAACTATGGAAGAGTTGCCTCCAAACGAATTTTTCTTCGATAAGAAGAGAAAGGTCGTTGTGAAACAAGAACTTTATCAAGAATCAGGCACGGCAGCCAAGAAATTTAAAATCCTTTTTGAAGGGAGAGCCATGAAAAAAGAGGAATTTTCAACTCAGATAGCAGGGATGTTGGGGGCTTTTGCTACAGCCAACCAATATTCTTTCGAATCCCTAAAAGAACAATTCAAGCGGAAAAACCACTTGATCAAAACTTTGGAGGATAAGTTGGCTACAATAGAAGCAGTCGCCAGAGATCAGGCGAACATAGGTATAGAGCTAGCTAAGGCAACCGATCAAAAGTAAATTGAGCCGCTCAAATCCGATCTCAAACAGACACAACAGATGGTTCAGACTAGCCAATCACAGATAAGCCAGCAAGGAGAATTGATAGGGCAGTTACAGGCCAAATTAAATTTCGTCGAAAGCCAGATGATAGATGTCGAGATATTCCAATCCCAAGCCATAGAAATCCAAAAAAGAGTGTCGACAGCTTAGCAAGATTTACTTTCTAAAGTGGAAACTATTCAAAACCACTGCCAACTCATTGATCAAGTACTGGAAAACATCTCCTTCAGAGAGAAATATGTTGGGGCAGATCGGGTTGCTTTCCAAGAGGTTGTTATAGCCACAAAAAAGAAGGAAATGAACAGTAGTTCCGGGCTTTCCATCCCAGAGCAGACCCAAGGTAACATCTTGCTGAAGGCATGGGAGCGTAACATATCAGAAGGCAGACAACGAGCTAAAGAGGTAAGAAACTCTTGTGAAGAAACTTTCGGCTTCATAGATGGGAGTTTGTTGGATCTCAATAGTGAAAATGGCACTGAGACACTGGGCCAAATTAACATAGCCAAGCACCTGCTCAATGTCAAGGAGAATGAGGAAAGAGAGTTGGCTGAAATATCACAGATAACCCAGACGGATATAATCCAAGTAGATAAATGGCTAATAAAACCATGTGTACATTTATGTTCTATCAGCGTCGAAGACCGACAGGTAGAAGGAAAGATGCCACAATTAGTGAAGGATTATTATACTTTTAAGGCAAATAATCAAACAGAACCTTCCAGGTTGATAGTCCAGTTGGTGGAGAGGTGTGTCACTTGCACCGAGCATGTGAAGGGGTAGGTTTTTGGTATCAAATAATGACAAGTGTATGCCTATTATATTTTTAGAACTCGAAGAGCAAAGAAAGGAAGGTGTTCCATTTGCCCGAAAGAAGGACAGAGACAAAGAATTGAAACATTTAATATCCTTTTTTTGTAACCGAAAAGACTCCTGGAACGTTTGAAATCCCAGCATGTAGAAGTTTGTATAAATATGAAATTAGAAGAAAGAAAAGGGGTTGGACCTTTGTAACACCCTGTTTCCCCCAGTTTGTAAAAATAACTGGACTGGCCAAAACTGTGGCAAACTCATGAATGTGAATATGTGATGAGAATGGACCTTATGGAAACGATCAATGAATGTGAATAACATTATGAATTTATATTGCAGAACTGCTGAGAGGGGATGTGCAGAAAAAGAGACCACGATGACGGTAGAAGGCACCTGGAAAGGTGGCGTTAACTTCCACCGAGAATTAATACCGTATTTTGACTTCACTGGCCCAGAGAACCAAAAGCAACTCGCTGGCCCTGAATTAAATGTCTCGCGGGCTGGCAAGTTGATGGCTCCTCAGGAATTAATGAGGGATGGGGAGGTGAACCGCCCATCCGTAGAGCCATCATGACTGACCAGTGCAAGGGAAATCACGCCACACGCAACCTCACAAGAGGATAAGGCGTGGGGTAGAGGCGATTTGGGGGAGACGCAAGGGGAGGAAGAGAACTCTGGAAATATGCAGAGTGAGGGATAGCAAAGAGGAAGGAGAGTAAACTTCGCTCCTGGTCACTGGAAAATAGAGACGCAGTCTCACAACATCGTGGTCTCAGCTCGGGGGTGGCTAGTGGTAAATCCGCTAGGAGTCGCTAAGCCTACGGTTGGGTGGAAACGAGCACCCCTCTCAGCAGTTGCTTAACCCCCTGGTTTTATTTCTGATAAGTGTTTTGCCTCTGGCATCTTGAAATATATATATGTTTATTCTGATAAATATGCTCATAAGTTGTGAAACTGTGAATGATTTCATTATAAGAATGTATGTATGGTATTTTGATCAGTACTAGTAGTTTCATATTTGTATGGAAAGACTACGTATGGCTTATGTCTTCATAAATCGCTATTTATATGCTTACTGACCTAATTCAGACCGCATGTCTGATTCGTGGGAGAAAGGTACCCTTATATGCCTCAGATAGTACCCCGGGTAAGAACCTCCCCATAAGATACCCTTCTTGAAAAGCCCATCAAGAACCGGGAAAGAAAATGTGAAGGCGTAAGGCCTTAGTAACCATGCATGAGGAGGAACGATCCTCTTGAAAACCTGAGAGGCAGCATAAGGATGAAGTATCGAATCAACGGATGAGATTCCGTTGGGAGATCTGTGGTCACTCACGACCGTCAGATCGGAAGAAGAAGATGGAGGGTTAAGTGCCTTAACCCTGATAGATATTAATCGACGGACGAGATTCCATCGTGAAACCTGTGGTCACACATGACCGATAGATTGGTAGGAGTAAGTAGGGTGTTAAATGCCTTACCCCTTTGTCTTATGTGTCTTCATGTACAGCGAATAATTCGGGACCATAGATCTCCAAGGTCCATGGGAGTACCTGGACCGTTGATTTTTTTCCACGTCCAGGGAGTCGTGGAAGAATGCACAGGTAGGAACCAATCTGAGTCGTCAGATCTCGGCTGGAAAACCCAACAGTCATTGGATCTGTCAAGAGTTACCCGAGGGTTAAAGACCCCAGTGTATAGGGGTGAAAACTTTGAAATAGCTCTGAGTCGTCCGAATGACGAAGGCCACGTGTCGTAAGATCTCCCATTTTGGGAAATTGAAAATCGCGGAATCGGGAATCCTAATGACGAGAGTTCGGGATTTTCCATGGTGAAAACCCCGGAGTAAATCTGAGTCGTCCGAATGACGGAGGCCACGTGTCATAAGATCTCCCATTTCGGGAAATCAGGAATCGCAGAATCGGGAATCCTGATGACGAGAGTTCGGGATTTTCCATGGTGAAAACCACGGAGTAGATCTGAGTCGTCCGAATGATGGAGGCCATGTGTCGTAAGATCTCCCATTTCGAGAAATTGGGAATCGCGGAATCAATAATCCTGATGACGAGAGATCGGGACTTTCCATGGTGGAAATCCTGGGACAGATCTGGACCGACCAAATTTACGGAGGCTACGTGTCGAAAGATTAGCCACACCGGGAAACTGGGGATCGAGGGTTCGGACTCTCGTGATGATAAATCTCGATGAAAGGACAAGATTCTTTTGGAGGATCTCAGGGTCTGTAACGACCGTCGGATGTGAGGAAGAGATGTTGGCTTTAAGCTGGGGTGCAAATGCACATTAATGAAAGTAACGAGCAGATCTGGACGGCCAGAGTCCACCCACCCAGATCTACGGCTGAGGTTTCATTCCGGAGCCCCCTTGTCGTTCTGCCTTTAGCGGTGGGGGGGGGGGGG
>ML825620.1:0-28577 GCA_009831015.1 Picea engelmannii | reverse complement strand
CCCCCCCCTCCTGTCATGTTGACTACCATGTCACATTTCCCCTCTGCCACCTGTACTCCACTTAACCGTGCGACGGGGCCTATTCTCATTGGTTATTCTCTAGCCCTGTTGGGTTTTGTTCCTATTGGCCATTTGCTAACCTTGTAGGGATTAGTCCCTATTGGTTGGTCGCTAGCCCTGTTGGGGTTAGGCGGTTGCAGATTCGAACGATTCGACATCACTGTAGCACCGAGGTGAGAAATACAAAGAGGAAATTTGTTTATTTGAACTATGATCATGACCCGCGATCACATGGGAATGGAGCAATAGATAGAGCTAGCTTGCGCTAGGCCTCCATAGGTAATTCGGGGGCTCTGATTTTGCATAAATCAACGAAAAATTTGATTGAGGTAGTGGGTATGTGACAACCTTTTTGGTCGATTGTAATAGAGACTCTCTCCTTTTGAATTTTAATACAAATCAATCTGAAGATTCCTGATTCCATCAAGACTGTGTTATGAGTTTGTTTCCTCTGTGATTTCATATTCAATTTCATTTCGCATATATATATCTGATGAATGTTTTTACTGCAATTTAGTAAAATCTCTACTATGGTGATCATTTTTTAGTCGTCTATATCGTTTAAAGTTTTTCCTTTGTATCAGCTATCAGCAGGTACAAGACCTGTGAACTTTTTAGATCTTCATATTTTATGCTTCGTCAGATTTCTTCTCATCTTTTTCTTCTTCTGTTTACAGGGCGAGATTATCCCTTGATAGGAGCCTCGCATTATAGACAGCTTAATGTTTTTCTCACATTTCACACACCATTTATTTTAAATATAACTCAGTTACGGAAAAAGGCCTTTGGTTTTCACTTTATCTTAAAATATCGGATTCAAAGTTCTCTTTTATACGATCAAATTGATACAACATAAAAAACCTCAAACTCTCCTTTAGTTTTCCTGTTCCTCTATGATTGTCCTTGTTGCAAGACAGCCTAACATTGAACCCGGGTTGTCGGACCAAACCCATATCGCTTTGAACCTTTTTGATACTATACTTAAAACAGACACCACTCGGGTAGAACTCGAACGTTCATGGGCCACGATTGAACGGGATATAAGCATCCAGGAACAGTTGGAAGCGAGACAGAGACAACCTGGAAATCAACCTTAACTTCCTTTCCCAAAGGTTGATGCTTCCCCCTTTTTTATCCTTTACTCACTTTCGGATTCCTAGACACTGTACTTTCTAAGCCTTAAGTACAGACTCTGGAACAACATCTTTCTGGCGTCGTTGTCGGGGACGAAGTTACAAAACCTTTTCCCTGGGAAGAACGACATTTTTGCAAGTTTTTCCCTTTGATAATGAACAAAGAGTGAACACCTTCTGAAGACTTCTATTATCTTTCACTTGGTGACTCCACATTTAAATAAGTTGGCATCTGATCGAAGGAATACCAGACAAAACCCGGAGGGTAAACAGACCACGCCTGTTTTCGATCCTGAAAAAATACTGAAAACTAGAGGTTCCCTTAAGCCAACCATTGTAGTCTACCATCTTAAGTACCCACAACCCAATACGAAGAGTTATGTTGAACCTTCAACTTCTCACAATCCCCTCCCTGAAACCATCAACCCAAATTTAACTCTCTCTGAGGTTAAAGGTGAAATCCATCCGACAACTTTTGGCGTACACAAAGGTAAAAACCCCGCAGTGAATTTATCAGAGATCGATATCTCGCCGACTCTTCAGATAAATTTCATGACCTCACCAAGTATGGAAGAGTATACCATATACACAGATTCCACACTCATGGGTTCCCCTGATTACATCTCTTGCAAATCCGAGGAGCTAAGTCCTCGCATCTCTTTTCACCCATCTTCGGTTTTTTCGTCTTTCGAAGAAGCTAGAAATTCTCTTTTAGTCTTCCAAAACCCTCTATATAACACACATTTTCCCTATCCAGTAGTACCGATGGCGGCCGCCGAAGGAGGAGGTGGAGCGGCTCCAGGAGGAGGAGCGGGGGGGCAAGCGCCTCCCCCACCTCCCAGATTTTTCGCTAAAGTCGCTGCGAGATATGCACCTTTGGTCCTGCTCGTCCCTCTCCACGACCTTCCTGAAAATTACATAAAAAAACTTACCTAAATTTACAGGGGAAGGGGACTTGACCGCAGCCGAACATATAAACTTCTTTGATCAGTTAGTCGATATCCTAGGTCTCGAACACGAAGACATATATTCGAGGTTGTTTGTTCAGAATTTCAAAGGACAGGTACGAACCTGGTTTCGAAGTCTACCCGCAGGATCGATATTATCCTATGATGCCCTAGAAGACTCCTTTCTTAGACAATGGGGCGAAAGGAAAGACCATTTGTATTATTTGACAGAGTTCGGCTCTTTAAAGAAAAAGACTTCAGAAACTGTTATGGAATTCATTCAAATATTTAACAAGTTATATAATAAGATCCCGGTCCAAGTTAAACTATCCCAACCTGCAGCCAAGGTAACCTTTGCGAGAGCCTTCGAACCCGATTTCACACTTCTTTTGAGAGAAAGGAGGGGGGATACCCTAACCCAAATGCAAGATGATGTTGTAGAAATCGAATCTAATATGATGGCTTCTGGCAAGTTGAAAACCAAGGTAGAAATGGGAAACTGAGAAAACAAACATTTTAGGGAACAAGTGGGACCCTCAGGGTCCAATAGATCCACAGACGACAAAATGGATGATATGGCTAGGATAATTAAGGAGTTATCAAATAAGATTTCCAGAATGGAGCTAGATCAATCCAAGGCCGATCCTTTCGTTAAAAGGGAATTCAGAAGAAACCCCAATCCTAAAAATCAACAAAGGCAGATTAAAAATGAAGACCAGAAAATTCAAACCCCTTTAAAAAATGAAAATTTTATAGGAGGAAACAACCTGCAACATTTCGAGGGTCTAGAAGAAGATGTGACAAATTTGGGTGGCGATTGCACTCAACCTTATTTAACCAAAGAAGATTATGAGAAGTCCTTAAACATAAAACAACCGTCAAATAAATATGATGACATAAACAACATTGATTTCGCTGTATGTCAAGAAACGATTGATTCTATAATGGCTGAGGTCCAACCTAGGTATAACCTGAGGTCTAAAAACAAACATGCGTCGACTCCTCAACCCAAGAAAATTCTCCCTAGAGGTGAAATATACAAGCCCGCCCCAAAAGAGACTGAGACACCTAATAACAAAATGAAAGGGGCAGATTCGCTAGATCCCAAAGTAAAGGAGGTTGAGACCCAAACAAAGGAAACCAAGATAGTTGAAACACATATACCGGCAGATAAACTCACGGGTGATAAATCAGCACAAACAAATAAATTAGAAAAGAAGGGGTTTGGGGTTTCAACCAAAGAAACGGACAAAGGTGGTGGAGGGTTCAGCCTCGAAAATGAGATAAATAAGATAAAAATACCAATCCCTCTGGTGGAGTTAGCGAAGAATCCTGTATATCGAAAGCAGATGACCAAAGTGATAGGTTTTCCGGAGCTAGAAAGTCACTCTGATGTGATAAACTTGGAAGATGATAAGCCCAATATCACTTTTGGTCCACATTTCGAGGGTGTCAGAGACACTGTCGCTCCTTTCTATATCACCCTGAATGTGCATGATCGACTGCTGCATAACTGCATCCTAGACTCTGGGGCATCACATAATGTGATGCCCAAAACTATTATGTATAGACTAGGCCTCGAGATCACTAGGCCTTATGGAGATCTCTACTCTTTTGATTCAAGAAGAGTTAAGTGTCTGGGTATGATAAAAGATTTAGTAGTCACTCTTGCACAGGTCCCGGTGAAAAGCGTCCTGATGGATGTAGTTATTGTCGATATACCCCCAAAGTATGGCTTACTGCTATCTAGGTCATGGGGAGACAAAATTGGTGGCTCTCTTCAACTAGACATGACCTACGCCACGATTCATGTGTTTGGTGGACAACTTACTCGGCTATACAGAGAAACAAGGCTAGCCTACACAGTGAGCGACCCTCGGAATCCTAACAATTATCCTGTTTACATTATCGATCAAGATCTAGGAAATTGCATTATGTCTTTTTATTATGATGCAAATAGTTTTACAGAAGAGAATTACTTATAAAATAATAAATTAGGAAAGACATACGAAAATATGCATAGCATTGGGATTTGGAAAATGTTTTTTGATGGTGCCCTGTCATGTGAAAGAGCGGGTGCAGGAGTACTTTTTGTGGCACCTAAAAATGAATTTGTTATCCCTTTCTCTTATAGGCTTCAGTGGGATATAGACTACACCAATAACGTATGTGAGTATGAAGCCTTAGTCTTAGGGTTGGAATCTACCAGAAAGTTGAACATAAAGACCCTGGAAGTTTATGGAGATTCAGAGTTGATAGTGAAATAGATAAATCGACAATACCAGGCCAAACACCCAAGATTGAGATCTTACAGAAATTGTGCCTGGGATCTTATGGAAAATTTATTTTCATCGGTAAATGTTCATTTCATCCCATGGGCCGAAAACCAACAAGTCGATTCACTGGCCAAAGCAGCTTCAACTTTCGTACCCCCCACCGCTTTCAAATTAAAGTACCACATAGAGGTAAGGCATAGACCATCCATACCAAAAAACATACAACACAGGCAGGTTTTTGAGGATGACGAACAGATCAGAAAGTTCCTGGAAATGGTGGGTGATTTCTCCGAAACCCACATTGACTAGGAAGACCAAAATGATCATGCCTGGATTATGCAAGAGGGAGAGGAGCCTCAGGAGTTCCGAGAAAAGAATGCTAACCATCGCATGTTGGTTTTGAAGAACAATCAAATTCTGAAGGGACTAATCCCCTTGGAGAGACTGTTCGATCAGAAAGATATGCCCTTAAAATCCACTCTGCAACCCCAACCAGAAGAGGTTGAAGACTGCGACATAAGGACCAAAGAGGAGACTAGGATGGTAAAAATATCAAAGTACCTTCCTCCTGAGGTAAAAAGCAAGTATAAAGACTTACTCACGTGGTATAAAGACATTTTCGCTTGGTCTTATGAAGAACTGAGAACCTACGACACCACTGTGATCAAACACAAGATACCCATGAAGCCTTGTGTCAAACCCTTTCGAAAAAAACTTAGACAAATCAACCCTATCGTATTGCCCATGGTCGAAAGGGAAGTTAAAAAGCTCTTAGACGCAAAAATAATCGTACCACTAAGATACTCCGATTGGGTAGCAAACCTGGTCCCAGTTAGAAAGAAGAGCGGGGAGATTAGACTGTGTGTCGATTTTAGAAACCTAAATAAGTCATCCCTCAAAGACAACTACCCTCTACCCAAAATGGATCATGTATTAGAAAAGGTAGTTGGGGAAAATAGGATGTCGATGATCAATGGGTTCTCTGGGTACAATCAAATTGCCATAAATGAACATGATAAATAAAAAATAGCCTTCACTACCGCTTGGGGTACATTCATGTATGATAAGATGCCTTTTGGTCTAATGAATGCAGGTGCCACCTTCCAACGTGCTATGGATATCTCTTTCATCGGCGAAAGAGACAAGTTCGTGGTTATCTATATCGATGATCTAACCATTTTTTCTAAATCTGACAAAGATCATTTGATACATCTCAAGCAGAGGTTTGAAAAATGTCGCAGGTTTGGTCTGTCTTTAAACCCCAAAAAGTCTCACTTTACCATGCAAGAAGGTAAACTCTTGGGCCATATTGTGTCACGAGACGGAATTAAAATTGATCCTAGCAGGGTTGAAGCTATAGATACTATAAATATTCCTAGAAATATAAAAGAAATTCAGTCATTCTTAGGAAAAATAAATTTTTTGAGGAGATTTATCCCAAACTTTGCTGAAATTGTGAAATTGATCACAGATATGCTAAAGAAGAATAGCGAAGTGAAATGGATAGCAGAAGCCAAAGCATCGTTCGCACGCATCAAGAAGGTTATAAGAGAGGCACCTGTACTGGCAAGTCCTGGTTATCTGAAGGATTTTCTTATTTTCTCGTTCACCTCCGAACATACACTTGCCACGACACTCCTTCAGAAAAACGAAGAAGGTTTCGAGAAATCGATAGCGTTTTTCAGAAAAAGTCTCAGAGACGTTGAACTCAAATACGACATAATGGAAAAACAAGCATACGCTATGGTGAAGGCATTAAATGCTTTCAGAACTTATGTGTTGCATTCCAATGTAATCACGTACATACCCACTAGCTCAGTAAAAGACATATTGGTTCAGTCTGACAATGATGGCAAAAGGGGACGGCGGCTCGCTAAAATTCAAGAATTTGATCTGGAGATAAAACCGACGAGACTAGTAAAGGGACAAGGTTTGGCTAAACTCTTAGCTTAATCAAATTTCAGAGCCCTTGGTATAAATGGCCTACAGGGATGTGAAGAGGATGTGGACATGAATGAGCTTGATGAGCAAACAAGTGCAATTAGAATCGAAGAGAAGTTTTCCTCATCTAATTGGTACAAAAACATAGTGTCCTACTTGTTGACCTTGAAATACCCAAGTGATTTATCCTCATCTAAAGCCAGGATGCTAAAACTGCATGCGGTCGAGTACTGTATATATGAAATTCAATTGTATTGGAAGGACCCACTTGGCTTCCTGTTGGTTTGTTTGGTTGAATCATAAATAGAGAAGGTCATAAGCGAATTTCACGAAGGAGTGTGCGGGGGACATCACGCTTGGAGGGAGACATCTTATAAGATCCTGAGAGCAGGTTATTATTGGCCAAAACTTTTCTCGGACGTTAATGCTAAAGTCATAACCTGCAACCCTTGATACCACTGGTTCCGGTCAAGACGGAAGCCCCTTTTCAACAATGGAGACTAGATTTTATAGGCAAAATTAACACCCATTCTAACACTCAACGCAAATGGATCCTGACTGCCACAGATTACTTCACTAAATGGGTGGAGGCTATTCCAACCAGAAGGGAAACGGATTCGGTGGTAATAGATTTCCTAGAAGAGAACATTTTGTCTAGGTTCGGCTACCCCCGAAAGATAGTCACAGATAACGCCCAGGCTTTTAAATCTATGACTATGATCAGTTTTTGCCAAAAATACAATATCGTGCTTGGCCATTCCACGGCATATTACCCTCAAGGAAATGGACTAGCCGAGTCTTAAAACAAGAGTTTGATCAATATAATTAAGAAAGTGTTGAATGAGAACAAAAAATCTTGGCACATACATTTGAAATATGCTTTATGGGCGAACCGGATAGGCACGAAAAAATCTATTGGCACTTCTCCTTTCCAAATGGTGTACGGGACCGACATGGTATTACTCATAAATCTAGCGCTTCCTGTAATGAAACTTTGGCAAGATGAGAAAGAAGAACCGAATCATGTCACAAGAAGGATAAACTAGTTGATTGAAGTACAACAGCACAGGGTCGAAGTGGACGAAAGGTTGCAGAAATACCAAGACGACATGAAAACGTTATTCGACCGTAAGGCAAAAGACAGAGAGTTTCTCCCTGGAGATTTGGTCTTGAAATGGGATGCTAGAAAGGAAGACTTAGCAAAACACGATAAATTCGATCATATATGGTACGGACCGTTCAAAGTCGCAGCTCCCGAAGAAAAAAAATTGTTTCTATTAGAAATTTTGAACGGTAAAATCTTCAACGCCCCTGTCAATGGGCGTTATTTAAAACACTATATGCAATAATTGGTTCCCAAAAAAATTTCATTGTATATACCGGTTTGTGTTTTCTATCTATTTCATAATTTCTCTTTGGTAAGTTTATTTTCACCGCTAATTAATTAGGTTAGTGGTTTTTGTAGAAGTAGAGACGCGCAATTTTCAATGCATTCATCTCTTTTAAAAAGCCTTGATACTCTTCGTGTTTGCAGGATTCAAGCTTACTGCCCAAACGAGCGAAAGGAGTAAACAGAAAGTCATATATCGAAAAATAAATTCGCTGAAAACAGGTCATAGAAAAGGCTTTCCGTTATTTTAAAATGGTAAGGCAAAGGTACGAATTCCTAAGAATTTTATTTTTTTAACGAAGGTCTCCAAAGTGTCGTAATGATCTCATAAATATAATGTTTTCACTTGACTGATTATTAAAATAACGACTCCTTACTCTGGGCCCTAAGATTTTCACCTAGCCAAAGATAGGAGGTAATTAAAATAAGCAGAGAAAGTAAAGCGTCTCCGGAAAAGGGTCCCAAAAGTCATTTTTAGTCTATAATCGTTGTGTTTCGAGTCCCAGATCTCTCTCTGTCACCCTGTTTCTGTCCGCAGACTTACCTTCTTAAAAAACCAAGCATCTTTCCAGGTTCCATACATAGGGAGAAGAGATTACGTTTTAGCTTTGGAAGTTGTAAAGCAGATTTCAAAAAGTAAGCCAGTCTTCACAAACACTCAGTCTCTTACTAAGCAAAGTTATGCGTAGGTTGATCCTGACTCTTCTAGGTTTTTCAATAGTTTCGAAGGATTGAGGCTTGCTCGAACGAAGGCCCCTGGAAGTAATCTTTCCCATTTTCCCTGCGGGCTAAGGTGTTTTGAAAGTTAAGGGAAGGTTGGTACCGAGTAATCAAAGCAAGTTGACAGACCTCCACTGCAAATATTACACAGATATCATCCCTCATGCAAATTGATTTCCCCCACTTCGTGTTCTAAAAAGTAAATTATAAGACATATGGTGAAAGTAAATTCATATTTGATTTCCCCCATCTATTCCAAAGAGACGATGAAAGGAAATTCAGAAATGATTGCCCTCGTCTCAGAATTTAAATGCATAAATATATTTCGAAGGGGTGAAAGGAAATTCAGTAAAAAGGGCCAGATAACTTCACCGGGGTATTGAACAGGCTCGCTGGCAGTGAAGCAATATCTGAGATATCTGTAAGGTTGTTATACATGAATCTCACTCTACTCTTGTAATCAACTTTCTCGAAACCGGATCTGCATCCTAACTTCAGACAGGGCTCCCCGATTAAAAACACGTAATAAACTTTGTTTGATGCAATCCAAAAGCCACAAGATCTGTTGGATTTCCTAGGACTGGTTTGATTGTCTTAAGGCAGACCTGAATTCAGTAACGAGAAAGAGAAAGTCATGAAAGGGGTTGCTGCTGATTTTGAAACGCATTTGAGTGTTGAAAGGCTTTTCGGAAGTAAAAGATGAAATATCTTCTTCCCTCTGTATCCCCTTTCCTTAAGCAAGTTTCACAGAAGTAAAACCAATGCCTCCATTTACCCAATACAGGCATGTGGTCTACTATTCTTCTCGTCTCGCAGGAAGACGGGATCCCTCATTGGAGCCTATGTTGGAGCCGCCTTTCTCAACTGGTTTAAATGTAATTCTTAAAATCAAAGGTTGGCCATTAAGTTGTCTTTTACTTCGTGACCTTTACCCACCGAAAGTCTTAGTAGTCCTGATTTGCAAAGTGGCGATGGTCGTTGTACTCATAAGCCACTGCCATTTAACTGTTAAACGAGATTTTTCACTTTTATATACCTCGAGATATTGCGTTTCGGGAGTTACAAGTCACACGGTTTCCAAGACCCGATGCGCGAAGTCGCAAAACAACCTTGAAAACTTACCCAGGTTAGCATCGAGAGTAAAGTTCCTTAAACCTTAGTTAAGTGTTTTTAGGATTTCACGTCTCGGCAATCACTCTCCCAATAAGTCTTACCGTCATAACTCCGATAGGCGAAGTTGCGAGATAGTTTTACAAGTCACCCGGGTTAGTGTCAGGGGTAAGTCGTTTTAAACCATAGTTAAACAATGACGGGGTTTCGCAACTCGGCATTCACTCTTCCAAGAAACTATACCTTCATAGCCCCGAGTCGCGAAATCATGATATTATTTAAACACTGATTAATTAAACACTTAATCTGGATCACGTTTTGCTTAACTAGATCACGTCATCGCGATCTCGGGTTTTAGTAGCTCGAGGGATAGGAATGAAATCTCTCGATACGGCGAACACCGAAAAGGGTGATTAAATTTTAAAGAAAACTAATTAAAGAAGCTAATCCAGATTAATCAGTGCATTAGTGCAAATAGTAACATGCACCGTCTACGGGTTAAATTTATTTTTTTTTTGCGCTAACTTGTGTCACGACCCGTCAAAAATTTATGGCATTTATTTGAAATGAGGTGAAGTGATAGGTAAATATATGGTTTTTATTGCTAAATCTTTCTCTAAAAATGATTTGACCATTCTATTCATAAGGACATCGGGGTTTTAAATGGTCGAGATATAGAGTTCTCTCTCTCATTGTTTCAAATTTCATTTCTATCTTGCGCAAAGAAGATTTCCTCACCAGGCTAATTTATGTATGTATACACATTTTTACTACAGGAGAGCTAAGTCAGAGTCCTCTACCATGGCTCCACGAAAAGCATCCAAGATAATTGTTGAGAATTTAGGGCAACGCTTAGATAATGTTTCCGATACTTCACCCTGAAGTATTGATTATGTCAGAACCTGGTCATACATCTCTGAGGTTCTTCAGTCTGAATTGGTGAATTGTTCAGATGATTCCAATGATAATGAGAAGGATGATTTGGCCACCAAATACAAAATCATCGTTCAAGCAGAGATGCATAATATAGTGGCCAGGCCACGACTCCTTCCCTACTATGATATGATCTGATGGGCATTAGATCATGTGGATATTCCGACCAGAACTATTATCAGTGAGCAGAAAGTGACCATTGGGACCTTCAGACCAGAACATTTGCAGGCGATGTACCAATTTTCACCCACACCAAACTTCTCACACAATGCCAAGTTTCTGGAAAGTTTCAAGCGAAAAGAATGTGAGCAATACGGCAGAAACTTGTCCAATCTGATCAAGGATTGGGTCTCGCACCCTGCAAAGTTCAGGGCGGACGGTAACGGAGTTTATTCAATCTCTTCCTTGGAACCGCAATTCAAATATATATCAATGATGACCTGTAGGTTGTATGGGAAGGAGGACACCACACATTGTTTTCTCCTGTGGGTGCCTCTCATTCATACAGTCGTTGAAGGCTATTCTTTCGAATGGGCCAAATTGTTGTCAGACAGTTTAACCAACTGGATTACTGAATATCGGATGCAGAGGGAGAATGGAAAGGCCGCTTCATTTTTTATGTCTGCCTACATCATGGATGTTGTTTGTTTCATGACGCCTTTCCCTCTAATGAGATAGAGCTGGAATCCATATGAGGCTGAGCCTATCCATGTCTACCACTCAAAACTTTGGGAAGATAAGGCCACATAATTTATATATGAAATTTTCAATTGGGTAATGGTACCAATGCATATCTCCATCTTCGGCAACCCACCGCCCAGGATTTCAGATAGCATCGCCACCAACTTGAGCAACGTGATCGAATGGTATGTAGAGGCGGAATTTTCATACATCAGGGTTTTCGGCACCTCTGTTCCCCCCTATGCTCTACCATTATTTATACCCGACAAGATGGTTTGTCGCGAAATCACTAGGCAAACTATGATTGGCGGCATAAGCAAAGAGCTTAAAGGATTTTCGAAGAAGGTATGGTTGCCCTTCCCCAATCATTTGAAAACATATATTTTATTAGATTTCAGACACGCAAAAGCGGAGGCAGCAACTTTGGAGGATATTAAATTGGTTCACATTGAGTTCAAGAAGCACGACCCACACAGGATTGTGGGTAATCACATGGTGAGTTGTGGCCTTAAAAGGTATGAACATGAGCATTCACCTCATGATGACATCTTCTGAGGGGCGAGATCCTATGTTGAGGTCCTAAGTCGGATTCAAACCTTGTAGCCCAAGGAGATGGTTTATTTCTTCAAATTTCAGGAACACCAGCGGAGCTGCCTTCCCCTAGTCTTAAAAGGTAAGAACTCGCCGACTGCAGATGTACAGCAAACGGAAGCCAAGGACTCCAAAGATGCAGGACCTGACCAAGAGAAACACCAGGAAAAGAAGAAGCAAACCGAGGGTCTGAAACAGGAAGCCGATATCCCCAACCCACCAAGCAATCCAGCCTCAGTTGTTACCCCAGGGAAATCATCCAAGCATATCGGCAGCCCCATCATTTCTATTACTCCCCTACAGTCCACAAAGGGGACCCCAGATGCAGGATGGATTTTTTACGAAGAACTAATGCCCATAACTGTGGGAGAGTTGCCTCCGAATGAATTTTTCTTCGATAAGAAGAGAAAGGCCATTGTGAAACAAGAAATTTATCAAGAAGCAGACACGACAACCAAGAAATTTAAAATCCTTGCTGAAGGGAGAGCCATGAAAAAAGAGGAATTTGCAACTCAAATAGCAGGGACGTTGGGGGATTTTTCTACAGCCAACCAATATTCTTTCGAATCCCTAAAAGAACAGTTCAAGCAGAAAAACCGCTTGATCAAAACTTTGGAGGATAAGTTGGCTACAGCAGAAGCAGTCGCCAGAGATCAGGCGAACATAGGTATAGAGCTAGCTAAGGCAACCGATCAAAAGGAAATTGAGCGGCTCAAATCCGATCTCAAACAGACACAACAGACGGTTTAGACTAGCCAATCACAGATAAGCCAGCAAGGAGAATTGATAGGGTAGTTACAGGCCAAATTAAATTTCGTTGAAAGCCAGATGATAGATATCGATATATTCCAATCCCAAGCCATAGAAATCTGAAAAAGAGTGTCGGTAGCTCAGCAAGATTTAATTGCTAAAGTGGAAACTATTCAAAACCACTGCCAACTCATTGATCAAGTACTGGAAAACATCTCCTTCAGAGAGAAAGAAGTTGGGGCGGCTTCGGTCGCTTTCCAAGAGGTTGTTATACCCATGATAAAGAAGGAAACGGGCAGTAGTTCCAGGCTTTCCATCCCAGAGCAGACCCGAGGTAACATCTTGATGAAGGCATGGGAGTGTAACATATCAGAAGGCAGACAACGAGCTAAAGAGGTAAGAAACTCTTGTGAAGAAACTTTCAGCTTCATAGATGGGAGTTTGCTGGATCTCAATAGTGAAAACAGCACTGAGACATTGGGCCAGATTAACATAGCCAAGCACTTGCTCAATATCAAGGAGAATGAGGAAAGAGAGTTGGATGAAATATCACAGATAACCCAGACGGATATAATCCAAGTAGATAAATGGCTAATAAAACCAAGTGTACATTTATTTTCTATCAGCACCGAAGACCGACAGGTAGAAGGAAAGCTGCCAAAATTAGTGAAGGATTATTATACTTTTGAGGAAAATAATCAAACAGAGCCTTCCAGGTTGATAGTCCAGTTGGTGGAGAGGTGCGTCACTTGCACCGAGCATGCGAAGGGGTAGGTTTCTGGTATCAAATAATGACAAGTGTATGCCTATTATATTTTTAGAACTCGAAGAGCAAAGAAAGGAAGGTGTTCCATTTGCCCAAAAGAAGGACAGAGACAAAGAATTGAAACGTTTAATCTCCTTTTTTTGTAACCGAAAAGACTCCTGGAACGATTGAAATCCCAGCATGTAGAAGTTTGTATAAATATGAAATTAGAAGAAAGAAAAGGGGCTGGACCTTTTTGGTCAATTGTAATAGAGACTCTCTCCTTTTGAAATTTAATACAAAGCAATCCGAAGATTCCTGATTCCGTCAAGACTGTGTTATGAGTTTGTTTCCTCTATGATTTCATATTCAATTTCATTTCGCATATATATATATATATATATATATATATATATATATATATATATGATGAATGTTTTCACTGCAATTTAGTAAATCCTCTACTGTGGTGATCAATTATTAGTCATCTATATCGTTTACAGTTTTTCCTCTGTATCAGCTATCAGCAGGTACAAGACCTGTGAACTTTTTAGATCTTCATATTTTATGCTTCGTCAGATTTCTTCTCATCTTTTTCTTCTTTTGTTTACAGGGAGAGATTCTCCCTTGATAGGAGCCTTTCATTATAGACAGCTTAATGTTTTTCTCACATTTCACACACCATTTATTTTAAAGATAACTCAGTTATGGAAAAGTGCCTTTGGTTTTCACTTTATCTTAAAATATCGGATTCCAAGTTCTCCTTTATACGATCAAATTGATACAACATAAAAAACCTCGAACTCTCATTTAGTTTTCCTATTCCTCTATGATTGTCCTCGTTGCAAGACATCCTAACATTGAACCCGGGTTGTCGGACCAAACCCATATCGCTTTGAACCTTTTCGATACTATACTTAAAACAGACACCACCCGGGTAGAACTCAAACGTTCATGGGCCACGATTGAACAGGATTATAAGCATCCAGGAACAGTTGGAAGCGAGACAAAGACAACCTGGAAATCAACCTTAGCTTCCTTTCCTGAAGGTTGATGCTTCCCCCTTTTTTATCCTTTACTCACTTTTGGATGCCTAGACACTGTACTTTCTAAGCCTTAAGTACAGACTCTGGAACAACAGAGAGTATGCAACATTGGGATGTGACTTCCATCAGGATATGACCCTAGTCGATTATTGTGGGCTCAGACTAAGGAACCATCCCAGAGAGCCATAGAGAGGAGGGTCGCATCCGTAGCAGCAACAGGGGCATAACATTGATTTCATCCGAAAAGTTGGTAAAATCAACATACCTTCTTTTGACGGATTGTCCAAATGCACCACCAGATCTTGGGTACATAAGATTAACACCTACTACAAGCTCAACCAGATGATCAAGACAGATTCCATCAGTTTCACCACCTTACACTTAGAGGGTGAAGCACATGAGTGGTGGTATCATGGATTGGTGACATTGGGCCACAGTCGCATCACCTCCTACCGAGAGTTCACAGAGAGACTCATTGACAGATTTGATGGGAGGGATCCAGATATTCATTTCAGAGATCTAGCCCAGTTGAGACAAACTGGCACAGTAGAGGCATTCATCTCAAAATTGCATCGAGTAGCAGTGGCAGTGACAGATATATCTAAGCCCCGACTGATCATGTTATTCACAGAACCCTTGAGAGGATGGGTGAAGGAATATCGACCTCACACCCTACAGGATGTCATCCTACGCACTAGAGATTTGGCAGACTCAGTGCCAAAAAATAAACCCTTTTCCAAACCCTTTGTACCACAGAATGATCGAGACCTGAAGCCATTACAGAAGGAATGGAAGGGTAAGGAGAAGTTGGATGATGAGACGAGGTGAGATCTTATGAGGAAGAATATTTGCTTCAATTGCAGAGATCCTTGGGTCCTAGGCCACAGGTGCATGGGCAAGGGAGAGATTCACTACATTGAGGTGGTCGCAGAAAGTGTGGGAAGTGAGGAGGAGGAGTAGGATAGAGGATCCACCAGCTCATAGGAGGAGCTAGAGCAGGCGGAGGATTATCCTCCTTGTAGACCACCGATGCTAGCAGGGGCCCACCCACCAGTTGTTCCACAGCCTCCTGAGAAAAGTAGTAGACAAAAACCAGCAAAGGGCGGAGTCATAGCGACCCTTTCTAATGTACCCATGTATGATACCCTCCGGATCAGAGGTACTATTCAGGGGCAGCGGGAAATCGCCCTGATATATGGTGGGGCCACCCACAACTTCATCGATGCTTCATTGGTATCGAGATGATCCCTTCAGACAAAGGAGTTTGAGGGATTTGATGTCGCAATAGAAGATGGCCATACAATGGAGTGTCTAGACAGAGTTCCAGACTTGAATATTAAGTTGGGAAACTACATGTGAGAGATACATTTTATGTGGTTGACCTATTAGGCACAGATGTGGTTTTGGGAGTTCAGTGGTTGATCACCTTGGGTAAAATCACCACCAACTACCAAACCTTGGAGATGGGATTCAAAGACAGTGACGGGAAGAGGCTTGTCCTGAGGGGCATGTTGACAGGAGCACCTAGGACAGTCTCAGCCAAGAGGATGGAGAGGATCTTCAGGCATGGGAAGGTAGCATTTTTCACAGAGTGCTTGATCACTACGCGGAAGGATTCTAAGGGTCGACCGCAGTATCAGACAGATATCAGGAACTTGTTGGGATGACATCAACAGGTTTTTGATTCGATTCCACCAGGGAGACCGCCGGACAGGGGATTTGAGTACACCATTGAGTTGGAGGAGGGGGGAAAACCCATGATCACCCCCCCCCCTATCGTCATCCTAAGAGGTTCAAGGATGAGATAGAAAAAGCAATCAAGGAATTGTTGGCAATGGGACACATCAGAACTAGTAGTAGTCCATTTGCCTCTCCAGTTGTCTTAGTCCTAAAGAAGGATGGTACAATGAGGATGTGCATCGATTATCGAGATTTGAATAATAAAACCATCAAAAATTGGTATCCTATCCCTTGCATTGATGATTTGATGGATGAGCTGCATGGGGAAGTTTTCTTCTCGAAGATTTATCTATGCTCTGGATATCATCAGATCAACATCTAAGAGAAGGACATAGAGAAGATGGCAGTTCGGTGCCATTTCAAGTTTCCGGTTATACCATTCAGGCTAACCAATGTGCCAACTACATTCTAGACTTGCATGAACCACATATTCAAGGGGCAGTTGAGGAAATCAATTTTGGTTTTCTTCGATGACATTTTGGTCTATAGAAAGACATGGCAGGAACATATGGGGCACTTGGAGGAGGTATTGAGAATTATGGAGGTGCAATCATTGTATGCCAAAGAGTCCAAGTGCGATTTCAGGATGAAAAAGTTGCTTTACTTGGGCCACGTCATCAGTGCACAGGGGGTTCAGGTACATCAAGAGAAGATCAGGTCCATTTTGGATTGGCCAACACCCAGGAGTTTGACAGAGTTAAGGAGCTTCTTTGGGTTGTGTAGTTATTATAGGAGGTTTGTCAGGGGGTTTTCGCAGTTAGGAGCACCACTCACATATTTGACCAAGAAGGGTGCCTTTCAGTGGACAGAGGAGTGACAACAGACATTTGAGAAGATGAAGGAGGTTATGAGAACATGCCCTGTTCTATCCCTTCTGGACTTCTTGCAGTGGTTCGTCTTGGAGTGTGATGCATCAAGGGTGGGAATTAGATAAGTGTTGATGCAGGGAAGCCATCCCATTATGTTTGAGAGTAGGAAGCTCAGCGAGTTGGAGAGAATCTACCCTATTTATAACAAGGAAATGCTAGCAATTATGCACGCCTTAACCAAATTCAGGAAATATCTGTTGAGCAGCAGATTCGTAGTGAAGACTGATCACAACAGTCTCAAGTATTTCCTGGATCAGAAAGACCTCAGTGAGAGACAACATAAGTGGGTCTCAAATATCCAAGCCTTTGACTTTGACATCGATTATGTCAAGGGAAAAAGGAATTTCGTGGAAGATGCCTTGTCCAGGAGGCCACCAGGGTGTTCGATGATGGACATTTGCACGGATTGGAAAGCACACTTGTTGGTGGAATATTCCAAAAAAAAATTGCTTGTGAGGTGATGGATGGACAGGTGGTTGACGATAGATATCGGGTACTAGATGATTTCATTTTCTAAAAAGACCAGATCTACTTAGTTCCAGAATCTACCTTAAAGGGGAAGATTCTAAAGGTGTGTCATGATTCGCCTGCAGCAGGGCACCAGCGGTATTTCAAAACTTACAGGAAGATCAGGGAGAGATTCTCGTGGAAGGGTCTCAAGGATGATGTATTGAAGCACATCCGGGAGTGCACGATTTGTCAGCAGAACAAGTTAGAGAAGACACACCCAGCAGGGTTACTATAGCCTCTACACATTCTAGAGCAGAAATGGGAGATCATTTCTATGGATTTCATCACAGGCCTCCCTCGCGTGCAGGGCAGGGACTGTATATTTGTAGTGGTCGACAGGCTAACCAAATTTGCACATTTCTTTGTCATACTCGTGGACTACAAGGCCATATAGGTAGAAAACTTATTTTTCATAGAGGTATTCAGATTGCATGGCCTACCCAAGCAGATAGTTAGTGATAGAGATGGGTGCTTCATCAGTGCATTTTGGCAGAAGCTTTTTCGGTTGACAGGCACAGAGCTAGCCATGAGTACCAGCTACCACCCACAGATAGATGGAAAGACATAGATCATCAACAAATGGGTGGAGGGGTATCTTAGGAACTATGTGGGAGGACAGCAGTGCACATGGGTGAGGTCGTTGCACATGTGTGAGTATTGTTACAACATGACACACCATATGTCTATCAGGATGTCACCATTTAGAGCATTGTATGGATACGATGCACCCACTTTTGTGGAGACTGTATTTGGGGATAGTAGGGTCCTAGTGGCCAAACATTGGGTGGAGGAGAGCCAAAGGATTATGTGGGAAGTAAAGGAAAACTTACATGAAACACAGAATCAGCAAAAGATATATGCAAACAGGAAGAGGGTCGAGCACAGTTTTGAGGTTGGGGACTTGGTTTTTCTGCGGTTACAGCCATATTGACAATCCTCCTTGAAGAGGAGTGGAGCAGAGAAACTGAAACCGAGATTTTATGGGCCATACAGAATCATCAAGAGAGTAGGCAAGGTGGAATATGAGCTAGAGCTACCAGAGGGTAGCAAGATAAATAATGTCTTTCACATTTCTTGCCTTAAAAGGGTAGTGGGACAATAGATCATCACTTCAGAGGAGTTGCTACCCTTAGATGAGGAGGGACAGTTGGAGTTAGTGCCAAAGGAGGTGCTCGAGTAGAGAGAGCGTAGGTAGAGGAACAGGGTCATCAGGGAGTGCTTGGTTAGATGAAGGGGTCTTCTAGTGGAGGATGCCACATAGGAGGGAGAGCATATTTTGCAGCACCCAGGATTGATGTTGCTTGAGGACAAGAAATCTCAGGAAGGGAGGACTATGATGTCTCGTTCCCAAGAGTAGGCCAGCATGGAGTGACTTAGTAGTCTATGTGTTCCCATAGACTATAGTCAGGCTCAAACAGGGAACAAGATGGAGAAATAAGGGTGATTTGGTGGCTAAATGATGAATTAAGCCAAAAAGCTTAGGAAAAGTCACTTAATCCTAAGTCAACGAAGAATTAGAATGAAAAGGTGTTAAAGGGGGACTTAATTAATTAATTATCCACCTTAGGAGGAAAAGTGCCTAGCTTAAGTGAGGTCAATGGTGAATTAGATCGGGAAGGGTATAAAGGGATGAATTTGACCTAATTCCTCATTATGCATTGTTATGATTTGATGTTGAGAGTTCCCAGAGGAGGAAGAGAGTCGACTTTACTATTTTGTGGATTTATGGAGGAAACCACCACCATTGATCGATTTCGGTGTTGAGAGACACACCCTATCCCATCGGAGATACCATCTAGATAGTTCACCCTACTATTCAGGAGTATCCAGTTGTAGTGTGTGTAGCTTAGTCAGTGAGGGTGCAAGTCAGATTGAGGGTTTGTGGAGTCGCACGAGGTCTGAGATCAGATTGCATTTTCCTTCCGACCCAATTAAGATCTAGCCAGGGCACTTAGATTGAGCCACTTTCCATCATATTCTGGCTGTGGAATATTGCAGGGCGCATCATGCAGCCATTTAGGGTGTAGCTCTTCCGATAGGACATTTGAGGTTGCAGACGGAGAATCAGAGAAGATCTGGGGAAACCCTCCTGACCCAGTTTTGCATTTGGCGATACGGTCGTTTTGAGTCCTCTAGCAGATGATTCTGTTGGTGGAATCATTTGGGGCACAT
This sequence comes from Picea engelmannii, assembly GCA_009831015.1. NCBI lineage: Eukaryota > Viridiplantae > Streptophyta > Pinopsida > Pinales > Pinaceae > Picea > Picea engelmannii. The sequence goes on along the minus strand of ML825620.1, from coordinate 8,963 downwards.
CTAGTGTCCTAGGAGGTGCACAAACCCCCCCAGGGGTTGATATCCAGTGCCTTAGAGACCAGATCTGACATTCGACGCTCATCCATTTCAGTCTAAAGGCCAAGGCACTTCTATTGGGACAGTTTCCAGCTCATTCTGGCGGGTCTAACCTTCCGAACGAGTTCTCCAGCTTGTAGTGGTTATTGTACTTCTCTGGAATCGCCTATTTTTCCGATCTATCTGTGCATGCATCAGATCTGCCTTCATCTTATGATCACGGGTATTTTTATGCTATTTGTGTGTATTCCAATGACGATCCATGAGATCTAACTGACAACTATACTCTATATTTCCAGTATGTTATTGTATTTCCATGCTTGAGTCGCATAATACATATTATTGGGCAGTTGATGTTCTTTATTTCTGCATGCATCCTCTATACATTGTTTAAACCATAAATATACAACATGCACATGCAATAACCATAAACATCTCAAACACACAACTGAAACGCATCCAGAAACCCCCAAAGTATCGGATCTAAAGATAAAATGCATCCATAAACCCCCAGTGTATCAGAAATGCGAGACGGAACATTAGATCAGTAGAAAATATCTTGATCAGCGGGATCGGGGATATTTCAGACTACCACATGGCATGATCTTATTGGTCCATGGATCGGCCCGAAAATGCCAAAACTAGGTGACACATGGCAACCTCTGGTGTTGCCACCTCACCATGTTGACGTCAGCATGACACATGTCACCTTCCTACTCTTGTCACATGTGTTGTACGGATGTTGACGTCATCCGTACGGATGCTGACATTAGCAGTACGGATGCTGACTCTTTTGTACTTCCCTCCTCCCCCTCCCCGTATACTTAGAAACTGAGAAACATTCCAATGTTCCTTTTTGCCACACATGGACTGTAAGCGGTGTGAATCCACTTTTCCAATAGATTTCTTGAGTGTACATGTTTATTTATGGCATGAGACAACGTTGACTAAGCTAGGTTGACCAAACTTTAACTGTGAATATATTTCAATCCATAACTCTTTTTGACTAGATGTTTGTGTCATTAGAAATCTTGTGACATGCTCTTCGTGATCATGTCACTTTCACTCGGTTTTGGGAACTTTGAATTTTTTCCCTTTCTCTGTCTGTTGAAGCCATTCTGAGTGTCCTAAGTTGCCTCTGTGAGTTCTGATTTGTTCTTAGCCTTCTTTGGATACTTTTTGGATCACACACACACCTTGTGGCATCTTCCCTCTTTCATGAATTTCTAGATGGAGGGCCATTGTAATATCCTAGTTTTGACCCCTAGAATATAATATGTTAAATTGAGTATTATTCAGATGATGGGGTTATGTGACTGGAGTGAAGACATGTGGGTTGAGTTACAATGATTCGTGATGTATTGTAAATGTTTGTAGCGTGGAGAACAAGTCTAAGGCCTCATGAAAAAATGTGTATGAGTCCCCATAGTGGAATAGGATTATGGTGTGTTATGTTATGTAAACGCATGAATAAAAGGAATATGCATAATAATATAAATCCACCAAAAAACTTTATCGATAAGCAACAAGGGAACCATGATACCACAAGAGGGGAAGAGGAATGGGGGTGCATGGGTGATATGAGTTGACACTTGTAAGTCGAAGGTACAACATTTATTTCCCATGCTTCCTTGAAAACATTTCCCATTAGTCTTTGACTTGGGTGGTCCTTGGATGTTTCCTCGTGCTTCTTGATAAGGGTGCACTTTTCCTATACAAACACTTGGGGGGAAACCATTGTTCACCCTCATTCATGGATCACTCTTCATTCTTACACTACTCCATTCAAATTGGGATCATTCTTCTCCCATTCAAAAATTCCTTGGTATGAAGAAACTTGTGTGAAGCCATGGTTGTTTATGCATGCAAATGAAAGAGAATTTGATGAAGTCGGGAAGTAAGAGCTTGTGGAAGTTGGGGATTTGTTTTTGATAATTTGAGGAGGAAATGGGATTGTTTTGAGGGTAAAATATCATCGTTGGAATGACCACAATAGCTAGAGAAAACACCACAAACTTGTAACCCTATTAGTGCAATTCATGGATTATTTTGGCCTAGTGTTTCTCCTCCAAATCATTTGAAGTAAGAAACCAACACTCTTGGACTCTTTTTGGTTGCACTATAAGTCAAGAATATCCATGAGGAATTGTTGAGTGGAAAAATGGAATATTTTCCTTGAGTTGTGAAGGAGAAGAGAGTGTCATGGTAGAATGATGCTTGGATGAGTGTCTAGAGTGATCAACAATGAGTAGACGAGCTTTGTGATAAGAGAAATGGGTCGAGCCAAGTGAAATTAGAGTATTGTAGGAGCTTCCTTTAGTAGTGGTATCATGCTCTAGCTTGGGGGTTGGAATCTGTAGTTGATTCCTACAGTTGGGCATTGATTCACTCCTCAACAACTAGGTCAGTAGACTATACTTGAAAATAGATAAGTATTCATAATTAGATTTATGTGGAATGCTAATGTTTACATTTTATTTGATGGACAAAGAATGAATTCAAAATATGCCTATCATTGTTTTTGCTATTTGTATGTGCATATGAATTCTATTTATATTGTTGTAGAGGTAGAATTCGACCTCACAATTGGTTAATTAAAGAAAGGATTTCATATGGAGTGCCCCAATGGTGAAAGAAGGCAATTTTCTACTTAAAAGTGGTTCAATCACCAGCCATAAGAGCAATTGGTAGCCTATCATGACTCAATTGGACTGGAACCTTAGTTGGAATATAACCAGAGACCTCACAAGGAGCTTTGCCTTGAAACAATTTGTTTGAACCGATTGATCTAACCCATTAGGCTGGAAAGGAATAAATGAAAAGGAGGGGCTTCCCCTAGTGAAATGGCATTGGATTCCTTAGCCAAAATCCTTAAGTGGATGGAAACTAGAGAATATTTATCATTTTGTTAAGGTATGAGCTACCAAAAAGACTTTGGAGAGGATTGGATAATGTTGTCGGTGAAACCTATTACAAACTTTTCTATTATGTGGAATGAACTAGTTCTTTCCTTTCCTTTATAGGGGAATTGGTTAGCCTAGAAGGTTGGTAAGGGGGAGAGGGTTAGGATTGATGTAGATCCTTGTATTTTCTTTGAGGGGAAATTCAAATTTCCAGATGCTTTGTTGAACCATCTTCACGAACAAGAAATATACACTATAGTTGATGCAACAAGCCTTGCAAATTCCACATTCTGGCAACAAGGTTGGAGAAGCGCTGAAAATTTAGAATTACAAGATAATGATGTTACTAACTGGAACTCCTTTGTATATAATTTATTTAGTAATTCAATCAAACTCAATTTGGATTTTGACCCACTTGCTTAATCAAAATATCTTCTATTAGTGATTATTTTGTCAGCATGGGTTATACTCTTATGTACTTGGAATAAGGATAGAAAGATATAAGGTGTTGGTGGAAGACAAAGGCAACCCATAAGGTTACACTAAAATTGCTAGTTGATGTTAGAGTGAGGGAGGATGTTATCACGTCAACTCGAGCACTTGTACACCAAGACACTTGGAGAAAAGTAACCAACAAAACATCCACAAAAAAACATCAATAAGCAATGACGACCAATATACAATGCTCTATTTTGTCATAACAAAATGTTTAAATTATGGACAATGTCACATGATGTTCTACTTTAGCTTGAAAACCCAATATTCAAAGACTTCATATTGAAATCTTGCTTTTATTCCATACCTTTGTCCACAACTTCAATTAAATCTTATCAATGAAATCTTCGTACTACTTCTCATCCTCTCTCCTACTTGAATAATCTTCAAAGTTGCTTGGGATTATAATTTTTTTCATTTGTTTTATCCTTATTTCTTTATCATTTAATATTATTATCAACAGGGGCTTGTCAGGTTGGCGAAAGAGGGGCATTATTATTGTTTCCACCGGGGTTCAAGTCTCAACATCAACATTTTTTCCTCTAGAGGGTCGTTTGTGCTTATGCATGTGCTTACAATTGTGATTGGAGATAGGTGCAAGTCTTTAAATTACAAAAATTTTAAGGTAAAAAATAAACCTCAAAACAAAAAAAGTGTTATCAATATCAACTTAAAAAAAAAATAGGATCTAAGATAATGTTTTTTTAATTGTATATTTGAATTATCTCATTATAGGTTTACTTAAATTTCAAGTGTAAGCACTCATTGTTTGGAATGTGTTATATTCTTTGCATGGCTATCTCCATGCATTGTGTGTATGCACTGGGGGGTCACAGGGGGAGCCGAGAGACTTTGACCAAATGTTTTGGGATATTTTTGGTCCACTTTTTGCCCTGTTTTGGGTGGTTGTAATCTAATCTGAGTTAACAGATTAGGTCTTTGGATGTTGTGAAATACCTATATATTGTATTGTGAGTGGTGAAGTTAATATAATGAAGAAGCTAGAGGTGTGTCTCTAAGGTTTGTTGGTTTTCTCGGTTAAGGGTTTCCAAGGTAAATCTCTATGTACTATGTGTATACCATTGTTGTTCTTTTTATTTTGCTCAAGAATATGTATTCATTATTTCACTTCAAAGGTTTAAAACTTACACTTGTTGGATGTGGTATTAAATTTTGCATTCAATGACTAGCCACTATACATACTTTTGATAGATCCACGGTGAAATAAACTAGAAATACATGAAAAATGTGTTTCTTTTTCAAGAAACATGTTTTTTTTTTCTTCTATATTTCCATTTGATTTCTAAGTGCAAAAAGAAACATGTACTCCCATGCATTTCTAATTTAATTGTGGGTCTATCAAAAGTGTGCATAATGTGTGCTCGTTAGATGTGGAATTTAATTATGCATCTAATGAGTGCCTACACTTGAAATTTGAGTGAACTTGTAAAGTGATGAGTTGAAAACACTATTGAAAAAGTGGTTTGTTTTTTTTTCTTTCCCTTTGGAAATTCATAACCCTTATTTTATTATTTTAACTATTATTATATTATTTTCCTTAGGAGGCCCATTTTAGACCTCAAAATTTCTCTAATATGAATCTTCTTAAGACAATGGAAGGCTATCTTACTCATGTGTATATGTTTCGGAGGTATCTTGATGATATCTTCATTGTTGTTTTTATTATGTGTGCTTTAAGTTTTGTTAGCTTTAATGGATGCAATTAAAGGTTAACTAATGGATCCCACAACCCAACTAAATGTTCAATACTTTGCACATCAATTAGTCGACAAGTATCAAACGTGCTCTTGGTGAGACCTCGTTCCTTTATAAGGCTGAATATGTAAGCATACTAAGACTATTGTGGACCATTGTTGAACACCTTTTTCAAACCCTAGGTCTATAAAAGAGCAAAAAACTATGTTGATGGGGCTTCTCATAACAATGCATGTAATAGTGAGGCAAGAGTCACCATTCACCTACACAGTACTTGATTAACATCCAAATATCCCAGGCTTAGTCATAGTGACATTAAAACATACTTTTTTATTGTATATCCACTAATACTAATTATGGTGAAAATGTGTCCTAGTTTTGGCCATTTTTCCATAGGGAATTTTTTTACCTAAATTCAGTAGTTATTTTCTTACATAATTTAAGATTCACAATAGTGGTCGAAATTATGGTTGAAAATTAGGTCGAAAGTATGGTATATATAATGGTTTGTATATAGGGTATTATAATTGTCTAAAAGAGGGTTAAAATACTAGTCGTTAAAAAGGTCGAAAGCTTTATATTATAGTTTGAAATTTTGGTTTTTACTTACCGTAATTGACGATATATCAATGAGATAAATAATTATCTAAAATATATATATGTGTAATTGAATGATATTATCATTTGTTGTTAATTTTTTTTGTTAAACAAGAATGTGTATAATTTGTATATTGGTTGCGGCTAAACTAGATAGTAAGGTAATATAAGGTAAAAAGAGTAGTGTTGTCTCAAATGCTTCATAAAGTTCCCAAAATTAGAAAGTTGTTTCTAGTAGATTTTCTAGCCCTATTGTCCTTGTTGTATACCTATAGACTATACTTGTATACTACCTATTGAATTGATTCAACAATAAACCTACTTTGCAAAACATAATAAAACCAAAAATAAATTAGTTCATGCCCATTGAGGGCTTCGTGCTTAGCACTACCCTGGGAATTGGCTATTTGGTCAGTTGGTCCTATGTCCATATTACCCCCCATGCCTTGACCTTGTTGCATTATATCTTCATATTTACATCTAAGAGCTTCATATCTAAATGAGCCTATACCTCATATAACTTTTCTTGCAAGGAATTGAAATTGGCTTCAAAAATTGCATACTTCTTCTTAATGCTATGAATATGCCATGAAATCATTTTCCTTTTTTTTGTGAACTTTGAACTACTTGCAAGTGATTATTACATGTCTATTAATCTCTTGGTTTTCCACTGCTACTCTATATTCCTAGTCTTATTTCCAATCATCCCACCTCTAGACAGATAAAGACATGGCATCCTAAGTCTTAGTCACCTAGCACTTGCATATCCTCAAACCCCTCCTTAGGTCTCTTATTTCACAAAGGGCATAATATGGACTAAACCAATTCCCAAATATGGACTAAACAAAATCCAATTCCACTCCACCAAAGACTAAACCAATTCCCAAATATGGACTGAACAAAATCCTCTCCATTATATGCCTTAGGAACCCTAGCTTGCTTCCTAATGAGAAACCCATATAATGCAAGCCCAAGAGGGAGGATCACCAAGAACTCTAGGCACAAGAACTCCATACCTCACCTTCCCTCATCCAACTGCACATAAAAAACATAAATAGAAGACTATGAGCCTACATTCTACGCCATTAAATGACATTTACCCCACCATTCCATCCTGGAAGCAATAACAAAATTTGATGTGGGTGAAATGGGAAGTGATGGTACTATTGACCGTGGGGGTATTAATGCCCATCCCTCCACCCACCTCATAGCGCACTACAGACCACTCTAATTTTTGTGCACTAACAAGGTTTCTTTCAAACAAATGTCATGAGAGATGGGTTGTTAGAAGCCCCCTCATTTATGGACCTCATTTTTCTTTTTCAATTGTCATTGCTTCATTTTTTCTTTTTCAATTGTCATTGCTTCATTGGCCTTGGAATCTGTTGGGGAGTTATGTGCTCTCAATACTTAGTAGAATTCAATATCATCATAGTTTTTCCTTTACTTGCTTTTTTTGAATAATCTTACTCTGTGTAATGTCTTATGGCACTATGTTGTAGTGCATGAGTCATATGATAATTGAAAAATCCCTTACCACTAGTGAGATTATCTATCCCTTTGCTTTTTGACATATTCATACTTTGATATAGGGTTAAGGCCTATGCCTTGTTGTGAAATTTCATCCCATGTAAAACTTAATATTTGATTTCCTTTGCGATCAATAATGACCTTACGCTTACATGTGTCGTAACTTTCTTATTACAGTGTAATTATCGTAATACTATACTTATGTAACATTAATTTATTGTAATTTGTTATAATTTTATCATAATTTGTGATATTTTTTTTGTTATATTTTTTTGTAATTTAAGTGCTCAATGGCGTTTTCCTATTGTATTTTAGGAGCTCAATGGCGTTTTCCTATTAATTATATTCAATAGGGTACAAAAATGTGAAACTTTTTGACAAACTTGACAAGGCTGCCGCCATTTCGGCATATTTTGACGTCCACACATTACGCATATATGAACTAAAAATTCAAATGTAAAGAAGTCTAGATTTTAACGGAAAATTGCAAATCAACCCAAGTCTCTTGAGTGTGAGGAAGTGATTTCAAAAACTAAAAATAGAAATAGAAAACTTTTAGCTTATTTTGTCGGGTGGCTGTAGTTTAGTGGTGAGAATTCCACGTTGTGGCCGTGGAGACCTGGGCTCGAATCCCAGCAGCCACAAGTGACACTTTTTCAGCTATTTTAATGACAGTCAGAACGCTTTTTTAAAGACAGTTAGAACAATATTTGTTGTATCGGTCTGAAATAATGGTTAAGAATTCTTTATTTGCAGATTTCGTTTGTCAACTGTTATGTTGTATATTGCTTTGAAAACCAAGTATTTGCCAAATTTGGACAATCATGCAAAGTGTGTGTCAACCAATCTATTTGCCAAAATAGAATTGACTGGAAAGTGTGTCAACATTAAACATCTGAACATGCAAATAAATCTTCATGAGTCTTGGGATTCAGCACAAAGTCTCCACGGCCGCAGACGTGGAATTCTCAGCATCAAATGGATCAGTGCTACATTACAAGATGGATTTTCCAAAAGGATATGCATTAGGTTTATAAATGACTTATGCAGTGCTTTAGAGAGCATAGCTTCGAAACTGGGCGTTGGATCACTGCTACATACATGCGTCTGAAAAAATCCATTAAAATCGGTACGTCGACAGCAGGGTTCGAACCTGCGCGGGCGAAGCCCAACAGATTTCAAGTCTGTCTCCTTAACCACTCGGACATATCGACAACTGTGCAGTTGATTGAAAACACAACATTGTGATCAAATTAAACATAAAAGATTTTTCTCTAAAAGTTTTATTCTAGTATATTTTATTTCAACTCTAAAATACACAATTGTCCGTCTAGCTCAGTTGGTAGAGCGCAAGGCTCTTAACCTTGTGGTCGTGGGTTCGAGCCCCACGGTGGGCGTACAGAGTTGATAGTATTTTTATAACCTTTCAGAAGGCATTATTGTGGTCGCTGGGGTTCGGACCAGATCTCCGCCAGAACCTGAAATTCTCAGCACCAAACTAAATACCTCACAGTTCACCAATGATTAAAACCTGCCAGTAATACCACCAAACCAATGAATAATACCTGGCAGTAATACCACCAAACCACTGTGAACAAAATACCTCAACTCATAAATTGATTTGTATTCACACCTCTCTTCATTTTCACATCTGCTTTGCCGTTTTTTCATACTTTGTTTATTTGT
>ML825619.1:73365-85176 GCA_009831015.1 Picea engelmannii | reverse complement strand
ATATAACCAGTTCATTTTACACACTCGATAGTAGCGACGATAACATGGATAACAAGAAGAATCGATGGTGAAACATGGAATATTTCTAACCGTCAGATATGTGCCATGTGGCATGTTCCAACTGCTAGATCAAATCCATGTGCAAGGTTTCCAGTCACTAGATTTGGTTGTCATATCTATGCTACGTGATAGGTTTCTAACCATCAGATCAGGCCGTTGAATTTTCACCACGTGGCTAGATTTCAACATTTGAATCTGCGCCATGTGGCATGATTCGAGCCCTCAAATGTGGACCTTATATTTGTTCCATGTGGTGTGCTACCGACCCTTGGATCTATCCATCGGATCTGCACATGGAAAGATACTAGACCTCAGATATGGCCATCAAATATGTGCCATGTGGCAAGATACCATCCCACATATCTACACCACATGGAAATATACTAGTCCTCTGATCTGTGCCATGTGGAAATCCTCTAGCCCTCAGGTTTGGCCATGAGATATGTGTCATGTGGCATTCTACCATCCCTCAGATCTATGCCATGTGGCGTGCTACCAACCCTCAAATATGGTTGTTGGATTTGTGCCATGTGGCATTCTACCAACCCTTGGATTTGGATATAGGATTTGCATCATGTGGCAAGATACCAGCCCTCAGATTTACACCATGTGGAAAACTACCATCCCTCATATCTAATTGTCAAATCTGCAACATGTGGTAACCTACCAACCCTCATATCCGACCATCGTATTTGCACCACGTGGAAAACCACTAGCTCTTGGATCTTCGCCATATGGAAATCCTCCAACCCTTAGATGTGGTTGTTGTATCTATGCCATGTGGTGTGATTTCAGCCCTTGGATCTGCGCCACGTGGAAATCTTCCAACTGTCAAATATTTCCATCCGATCTATGCCACATGAAAATCCTCAGTCCCTTGGATCTAGTCGTCGAATCTTCACCATGTGGAAATCCTCTAGCCCTCAAATTTGGGTGTTGAATATGCACCTCGTGGCATGCTACTATCCCTCTGATACGAATGTCATATATGTGCCATGTGGCGTGCCACCATCCCTTGGATATGGTCGTCGGATTCACACCATGTGGCATGCTACCAGTCATCGGATCTACACCATTTGGCATGCTACCAACCCTAAGATTTGTTCATTGGATATACGCCATGTGGTGTGGTACCATACCTTGGATATGACTATCAGATACATTCCATGTGGAAAGATATTATCCCTTAGATATGTGCCATGTGTCAAGCTACCAACACTCATATTTGACCATCATGTCTGTATCATGTGGCATGCTACCAGATGTAATATCAGGCTGTTGAATTGTGCCGTTGGATCTGTGCCATGTGGCATGCTATTGTCCCTCGGATCTGTATTTCATATATGTTCCATGTGGAAAGATACTATCCCTAAGATCTATTCCATGTGGAAATATACCAGCCCTCATATTTATTCCATGTGGCATGCTACTAGCTCTTGGATATGGCCATAAGATATGCGTAATGTGGCATGCTACTAGCCCTTGGATTTTCTCCATGTGGAAAGCTACCAACCCTCGAATCGGTGCCATGTGGTAAGATACTGGCACTTAGATTTGGTTGTCGGATCTACTCCACATGGAAATGCTCAAGCCCTTGGATCTAGCTGTCGGATCTGTGCCATGTGGCATGCTACAAGCACTCAGATCTATGCCATGTGGAAAACTACCAACCCTCAGATTTGGTTGTTGAATCTATGCCACAGGAAAATCCTCAAGCCCTCAGATCTGGACATCGACCTCTTTGTAATCAACTTCTTACGAATGAGTGTAGCCAACACATCTAGCTTCACTCCTGAGAATTACTCCTTTGGATTTGTGTCCCCAAATATCTTATGAGGAGTCATATTTTGTAGATATATTGTCATTTTACATGACTCTATCCAAAGAAACATAGGCAAATCCTGGTCATGTATCATAGCCCTAATAGAATCGATGATTGTAATATTCCCCAACTGAACCCAATTGTAAATGTAATGTAAGTGTACTTAAGTTGGTGAGATGTTTTGACATAATTTTTTAATGCACCTTTCATGGCATAGTGCGCGCATGTACTGCGTAGTAAAATGATGTAGTGTTCACATTCCTGGATACCGCGCGTAGTAAATAAAGTGCACGCAGTATGGAGGTCAGTGAGCCTTGTGTATATGATATGTGTTATAGGCTGGTGAGCCAATTATTATAAGATGGGATGATTATGTTTTGAATTAGGCCAGAGTGCCTAGATGTTAAATGCCAGTGCGCCTATTTTGTATATGTCTCATTATTAATATAAAATACATCGTTGCGCGCAAACTGACCATGATAAAAGAGATGGGGGACTGAACTCCACCAGTTAGGGAAAGGGAGGGCCAAAAGTTAAGGGAAAGGGACAAGCTAGAGAGCTTAAGCCAAAAAAAATGAATATTATATTAATATTTCTTAAAACATAAAGTATGGATAATTATTTTATCCTAAGTTCTAAAGTTGGGGACAAGTGGACCAAAGTAGCTTCCAACATGACAAGTGTCAAGTTGGGGACAAGAGTGTTGTATGTATATGTTATAATTGCATGTAGTTTGAAGATAAAATTTATGTGGCATAGCTCAATTGAATACTGGGTATGTTACAGTATGTTCCACAGTGAGAGAACGAAAGTATTCCCTCGTGTAGCATGGCCCGGTCATGGGTGGTCGGGGATGTTACAATATGGTATCAGAGCTTCAGTTCCAACACTGAGCTTGGATGGGCTGGAAAGGTTCAATTGAAGCGAATATTCATAGAAGATTAATTTCAAAGTGACCAAATTTCAAGTCACAGAGCGTCCATGGTAAATTTTGGCACCGTGCGAAAAATGTTGGCGTGCAGGTGCGCACAATAAATTGTGGTGCTGGGAGGAAAAATATTGTGTGTAGATGCACGTGCTGAATTTAACATTGCGTGGTGAGCACACACCTAGTAATGTGCAGGTGGGGTGCACAAGTATTGCAAAACACAGAGGATTTTGGTTGGTGCATGCATAGTATGAATATAAGTTGTCTCGTGACAGTGTATTCAATGGCGCACGTAGATTATTGTGTGCGGTGGGGCATATTGAACTTTGGCATGGTGCAATGCATAGGGAGAAATGCATGTGGAATATTAGTGTGCGATACCAAAACTGTGCGCATTGAATATTGGTACACAACACAAAAGTAGGGCGCGCAAGTTATTGGCGGGAAGGAGAAGAAATGCATAGTGGATATAGGTGCACGGAAGCATGATTTACCTTGTGGTGGTGTTGTGCACGATAAATATGGGTGTACAGGTTGAACTTTTGTGCACGCGAAGTCGTTTGGAAGGTGATGAGTCTGAGTTTAATAGGAAATTTGCATGGTATTAGAGGAAAAAGAAACACACAACTGCATCAGAGCATTATTTAAAATGAATTCAGAGTTGGTTTGAGAAGAAATAAATATAGTTTAAATTGCTAAGCTGAGAGCATCTCATAAATGAATTTTGAGTTTTATATTCCTCTGCTTCAGATAGATGGAAGTAAAATATAAGCTTACAAGAAAAACATACTATGAAAGAAAACAAGACTCATAAAACCACCAGTTAGAATCTTGTAATAAATAGTCCAAAATCCGCTTCTGCATTTATATAATCGTATTAATCCCAAAATTACAAAAAAGGAATGATAACAGTTATCCTATTGTAAGGGGATCGTTTAAGAACAGGCTTATCATCTCTAGGATCCCTTACCTCTGCTACCAGCTGTCCAAAATTCGTTGAAATATACTTAATTTTAGTTGAGGACTCATTTCAGCTTAGCGATCTCCTCCTTTAAAGAATCTAACCAGACCGGTTGATTATCTCCAACACTTTCGGCCGTTTCAGCTGTGGATTCCTTCTTCTGCCTCTTGCTCCTTTTCTTCTTAGCAGCTGGCTTATTGATGACTAAATCCTTCATAGTAGGATTCAACCTGAATTCCAACTGTGAGTCTATAGCCGGTTCTGTGTGGAATTTAATCGCTAGAATGTGAGCAAGTACCCTTTCCTCCTTATTCGCAGGAAAGTCTAGCATGTTGCCCGAATAACCAGTCTCACTGGATTTAGCTTTTTCCATGTACCTTAGTTTGTGGATACCGAAATGCTTTTACAGAGAGCAGAAAGTTGATTAATTTGGAGATTACTCTGTTTATGGATAAGATGATGCCTCCATACTTGAGGATTGGTAGATATAGAATCCCAATTATGAAGCATAGACAGACTACGTACAAGTGTGTTGGGTTGCCATGCTCGACTAATCCATTTCAAATGATTAGCTTTTGAGTTAGTTACATGGCGACGTTCAGCTGATGTCACATGGTTGTGAAGTACCAAACGAGTGAAACGGGTTGATCTGACTAGCCGTCACCCGTTCCACGAGTGGTGGTTCTGACATATTGAAACACATGATACTGCATCTTGGCGAAAGTGGTTACGACAAACTGCATTTTGCCCAGATGTATCTATGAAGGTGTCACGTGTCTATTTTCTCAAGACTTGGGTCTTATCTAGAGTTGTCATGGTGATAACACCATGAAATCAAAAGAGATAATTTTGATGTATATATTGAACCAAAATTGTTCATATTTTTCATGAATTGTTGAATTGTTAGCTTGATAAGTTTCGATGGTTGCACATTTTGCAAAGTTAACAAAAACTAGATCAGATCAGATCAGTGCAAAGTCCATAGGAATGGAAGAGGTGCAAGGGAATTACAGTCATCAAGATGAGAGCAGAGGGATGGATGTCCATTTGGGAATTGAAGGAACAAACTCCAATGGGCATGGAGAAGAAAGGAATGAAAACATGAATATGGCAGAGACCATTAAAAATTTGCAAAAGGATGTCCAAAGCCATAAAGCTAATAATGTAAGGCTTATGAGAGCCAAGGAGCAGTAGGATGACTTCGACATAAAGTTATTGGAGGGCTTGAACATAATAGAAAAGAAATTAGTTAAGGAGAGTGGCTTAAGCAAATATGGAAGTCACAAGCCTTCAGATGAGAAAATAAAAGCAAGAAGTGTTAGCAGACACCACCATCACTCCCCAGGGAATTCCAATAAGAGAGCAGGCAACATCTCAAGTCCATCCCCTGTCAGAAGGCATAAGAGGTCTGGGGTGGATGAGCTACGAGGAGAAATGAACAAAATAAAATCTCCTACATTTGATGGTGAGCACAAGAAGGATGAAGATGCAAAAACATGGTTGCTGGGCATGAGAAAGTATTTTCAATTGCATAATTATTCTTATCATGCAGAAGGTAGAATTGCTATCTATCAACTCAAGGGAAAGGCCTCCATGTGGTGGGATCAACTTGTGAAGGTGAAACACATTAAAGAGAAAAGTGTTGGAGGGAATTCAAGAAGTATTTTGAGAATAAATACTTGACTAAGAGATACTATGACAAGAAAATGAAAGAGTTCTTTGAACTCAAGCTTGGAAGTATGACCATAGATGAATATGAGAGAAGGTTTTTGGAACTGCTGAAGTATGTCTCTTTCATCAACGATGAGACAGTCAAAATTCAAAGGTATTTGAGTGGATTTCCATCATTAATTAGTGACAAAATACAATATGATGATCCCAAGACATTGGAAGAGACCATAAGGCGAGCTAAATGCCTATATGATCAGCAGAAAGCAAGGCCAGCTTTCCAAAAGTCTTGGGAAGAAAAAAAGAAATTCAAGATGGATCAGAGGAAGAAGTGAGCTAAGCCACCATTCTTCAGAAATAATCCACAGGGACAACAAAATCCTAAAGAACCCAGAACGATTGACACATGGAGTCAAAGGCCAAGGCAACCACCTATTCAATGTTGGGGTTGTAAAGGAGATCATAGGTTCAGAGATTGTCCTCACGGAGGTGAAAAAGGTAGGGTTGTTCACAATGTACATCAAGATAAAACAATGGAGGACATGGGCATATATGTGCCAACGATCTATGCAGCCCTGGACAACAAGCAAGCAGAGTATCAGTCCCACATGATTGAAGTGGAAGGTATGATCAACAACCAAACCATTGCTATTTTAATTGATTCAATAGCTAGCCATAGTTATATAGACTCTAAGATGGTGGAAAGTTTGCAATTGCCAAGAAGCCAGCGTGGGAAATCTGGGTTGGTGCAGCTAGCTACAGGAGCCAGAAGAAAAGTTAATGAGATGGTTAAATCATGCCTCATGGGCATGAATGGACTGAACACCAAGGCAGATTTGAACATCTTGCCTTTAGGTTCCTATGAATGTATAATTGGGATGGATTGGTTGGACCAACATCATACTCTCCTAGACTGCCATAACAAAGAATTTACTTTCTTGGATGAGGAAGGGAAACTAAGGAAAGTGCAGGGAATTCCCAAGGCAGTAACCATTAGAGAAATTTCAACATTGCAACTGAAGAAATGTTACAGAAAAGGGTGTCAAATAATTGCAGCTCATTTGGTGAAGACACCTAGAGATAAGGTGCCAAATTTGGAGTATTATGCAATCTTGAAAGATTTTGAAGATGTGTTCAAGGAGGTACCGGGACTACCCCCAAGGAGAGACATTGATTTCTCTATAAATCTAATGCTTGGAGCAACTCCAGTGTTAAAGACTCCTTATAGAATGAGTACACCAGATTTGAAGGAGTTACAAATGCAGCTTGAAGAACTTCTGAAGAAGGGGTATATACGCCCAAGTGTGTCACCTTGGGGTGCCCCAATCTTGTTTGTGAAAAACAAAGATGGAACATTAAGATTTTTCATTGACTTCAAAGAGTTGAATAAAGTGACTGTTAAGAACAAGTGTCCTCTACCAAGGATTGATGATCTCTTTGATCAATTGAAGGATGCAAAGATATTTTCAAAGATAGATCTCAGATCATGATACCATCAGGTAAGGATTTAAGAAGAAGATATCAACAAGACCGCCTTTAGGACAAGGTATGGTCATTATGAGTTCATAGTGGTGTCATTTGGGTTGTCAAATGCACCAGTTGTTTTCATGTGCTTAATGAATGGTGTTTTCCGAGAATATCTGGACAAGTTTGTCATTGTCTTTTTGGATGAGATTATTATATATTCTAAGTCAGAGGAAGAGCATGAACATCATTTGAGGATGGTATTGCAAATATTAAGGGAGAATCAATTATATGCCAAATTGAGCAAGTGCTCATTTTATCAAAAACAAATTCATTATTTGGGGCATATAATTTCCAAGGATGGGATAGTAGTGGATCCTGAGAAGATAGAAGCCATTAGAGAATGGTCAGTGCTGAAGAATGTGACATAGGTGAGATCATTCATGCGTCTTGCAGGCTACTACAGAAGATTTATTGAAGGATCCTCAAAGATTTCACACCCAATCACTTCCTTGCAAAGAAAGGGGGTGAAGTTTCAGTGGGCACTGGATTGCAAAAAGAGTTTCCAACACTTGAAACAATTATTGACAAGTTCTCCAATATTAAGGATTGCAGACCCAAATGAAGACTTCATTGTATGCACAGATGCATGTAATTAAGGACTTGGTGGAGTCCTCAGTTAAAATGGGTTTGTTACATGTTATGAATCAAGGAAGTTGAAGGAGCATGAAAGAAACTATGCCACTCATGATTTGGAGTTGGCAGCCATAGTGCATGCCTTGAAGAAATGGAGACACTACCTCATGGGGAAGAGGTTTGAGCTAAGAACAGACCACAATGGTCTAAAATATTTATTTGATCAGCCAAACCTAAATGCTAGGCAAAGAAGATGGTTAGAATTTCTAAGCGAATATGACTTTGATATAAAGCATATCAAGGGGAAAGAGAATAAAGTGGCTAATGCATTCAACAGGAGGGTGCATGAACTACATGCTACAACCATTAGCATGTATCAGATTGATATTAAAAGAAAAATTCTGGAGGCTGCAAATGCAGATTTGCAATACAAAGAATTGGTAGCAAAGCTACAACAGGGTAAGATGCCAAAAAAGGTGGATAATTATAATTTGGGAATAGATGGAATACTGCTGCACAAGAACATAATTTTTGTTCCAAATGTCCAGGACTTGAAACGTATGATTTTGCATGAAATACATAATGTCCCTATATGCAGGGCACCTTGGATATCAGAAAACCATGGCAGCGATCAAGAGCCATTACTTTTGGCCAGGTATGAAGAGAGAGATCACTGAATACATCTCTAGATGTATGGAATGCCAGAAAGTTAAAGTTGAGCATAGGCACCCAACAAGGTTGTTGCAACCTTTTCCCATTCCTGAATGGAAGTGGGAAGTGGTGATAATGGATTTTATTACAGGATTTCCCAGAATAGGCAAGCTTCATGATTCGATCATGCCGGTGGTGGACAAGCGTACAAAAGATGCCCATTTTATTCCACGGAAAACTACTGACAAGGCAGCAGATGTTGCTGATATTTTCATGAAGGAAGTGGCACGATTGCACAAAATTCCTAAAACAATTGTGTCCGACAGAGACCCGAAATTCACCTCGAAATTCTAGAAAGGATTGTTCAAAGGATTCAGAACGAATCTGAACTTTAGTACAACTTATCATCATGAGACTGATGGAAAGACATAGAGGGTGAACATAGTGATAGAAGACATACTGAGAATGTATGTGATGGACAAACCATCGAAATGGGAATACTACCTTCACTTGGTAGAATTCGCTTACAAGAATGGGTATCAGGTATCGTTTAAGATGAGCCCATTTGAAGCACTTTACGACAGAAAGTGAAATACTCCAGTGAGCTGGGATAATCCAGTTGATAGGACAATAGTTGGGACGGAGTTGCTCAAGGAGATGGAGGACCAAATGATAAAAATTTAGCAGAATTTAAAAGTTGCCCAAGATAGGAAGAAAAGTTATGCCGATAAGAATAGAAACCACATAGATTTCAAAGTCGGTGATCATGTTTTTCTGAAAGTGAAAGCTAACAGGAGTTCCCTGAAGCTGGGAAGTTGTGCCAAGTTGGCAGCCAGATTTTGTGGGCCATTTGAAATCCTAGAGAGGATTGGTCCAGTTTCTTATATGATTGCATTGCCTACATCTATGTCTGTTCATAATGTATTCCATGTATCATTGCTAAAGAAATATATACATGATGCTAATCATGTTATTGATTGGAACGTGATTCAGGTGGAGCAAGAAGGTGCTTTTCAAGTGCATCTGTTGCGCATTTTGGACCGAAAAATCAAGCAGCTCTGGAATCAAGCCATAGGGCTTGTAAAGGTCCAATGGACCTGGTACGGTCCTGAGGACGCTACTTGGGAGCATGAGGATGCAATGCGAACAGAATACCAACATCTTTTTTAGGATTTTGAAAATTTTGTTGTATATGGGTACATGATGCATTGAGTACAGTGCATAAATAAGGGGAGGGGATTGTAATATCCCCCGGCCGAACCCAATTGTAAATGTAATGTAAGTGTACTTAAACTGGTGAGCTATTTTGAAATCATTTTGTAATGCACCTTTCATGTCATAGTGTGTGCATGTACTGCGCAGTAAAATGATGTAGTGTGCACATTCCCGGATACCGTGCGCAGTAACTAAAGTGCCTGCAGTATGGAGGTCAATGAGCCTTGTATATATGATATGTGTTATAGGCTAGTGAGCCAGTTATTATAAGATGGGATGCTTATGTTTTGAATTAGGCCAGAGCACCTAGATGTTAAAGGCGAGTGTGCCTATTTTATATATGTCTCATGATTAATATAAAATACATCGTTGCGCGCAGGCCGACCACGATAAAAGAGATGGGGGACTGAACTCCACCAGTTAGGGAAAGGGAGGGCCAAACGTTAAGGGAAAGGGCTAAGTAAGAGAGCTTAAGCCAAAAAAAATGAATATTATATTAATATTTCTTAAAACATAAAGTATGGATAATTATTTTATCCTAAGTTCTAAAGTTGGGGACAAGTTGACCAAATTAGCTTCCAACATGACAAGTGTCAAGTTGGGGACATGCATACATATCGTGGGGACTTAGCTCATTTGGGGACCTTCACCATCATTCTTACGATCATCTCTCCCATGATTCCTTCCATCATTCAATCATCCAGTCAATGATTCCATGACCATTTTTCACTCACGCAATCCGCTATCCTTCAGAAATTCATTTCACTGTATTTGAGACTTTTTCCATAACCATTTCCAATTGGTGTACTTGTTTATCTTGGGAGAGGGATTGAAGAAGCGAGTTGTCAGGCCCATGGGAAATTGAAGAGGCAGGTTTTCAGGCCCGTGAGCAATTCTCTGAGTGAGAGAATTGTTGGGAATTGATTTCCTGAAGGTGCTAAACTGCAGTTGCAGTGCTCTGAGACTTCCTATCTAGTCTGTTGCTAAAGCCCTAGAAGGGAAGTGGGGCAGCCGAAGGATTGTTGAGTAGAGAAGGGACACACTTCCTTGGGTGGGACAGGCATGTGGAGAATGAGAGGCTGTAGTTTTTACTTGAGTGAGCACATGAGACAGAGTCTTTCTTGTTGTCTATGAGCCTTTAGCCTGGTTAGGAACCCCTTTACCCGGGTGGAGTTTAGTCCCAGCTCGAGGGTGACTCACTGTTGAGAGTGATGAACAGTGTAGTCTAAGGCTGGGAGGTTCGTGGACGGTCTGTACGTAGTTAGTGATAATATTTCCAAGATAAGTACCAATCGTATGATAAATGTACACGTTGCATTGTTATTTACGTGCTTATGTTATGGTTTATCATATATGTGATTATAATTGTCTGTATGTTTATGGATACTTCCTTGTATATGCTGCATATCTGTGTTTATTTTTATTTCAGTATGAAATTGTATATTTACAGAATATAATTGTTTTTTTATGTTTATATGTAAATCTTCCGCAAGAGTGTTGTATGTATATGTTATAATTGCATGCAGTTTGAAGAGAAAATTTATGTGGCATAGCTCAGTTGAATACTGGGTATGTTACAATATGTTCCGCGGTGATAGAACGAAAGTGTTCCCTCGTGTAGCATGGCCCAGTCATGGGTGGTCAGGGACGTTACAATGATGGACCTGTGCTTTTTCTTCGCAACCCCATTCTGCTAAGGGTTATATGAGACTGCCAACTCTCTCTTGATCCCTTCATCCTGGAAAAAAATCCTTGAAGTCATTGGAGGTGTACTCTCCTCCATTATTATACCTCAATTCCTTGATCTTATTTATTTTATGGTTCTCCACTTAAACCTTGAAGTCATGGAACCATCTCAAGACCTCATCCCCGGTCTTCATAAAGAAGATCCAATTTTTACGAGAAAAGTCATCAATGAATGTCACATAGTATGAAATTAATTACACTGATTCTATTGACATCATCCCACTCACATATGTGTGTATAAGATATAGTATCCCCTTCTACCTACTCTCGTTTCTTGGAAAATCATCCTTGGCATTCTTTCCAAGTGCACACCCTCTGCACACGCCCTACTACTCAACACTGAAATATGGTAGAACAATGACAATCTCCCTCAGAATCGACAATGCCCTATAGTGTAGGTGTCCCAACCTCCTATGCCATAGCTCACATAGGTTATCACTGTCATTTACCAAGGTTTGAACATGCTTTCCCTGTAACTTGTATAAATTTCCCTCTCTAACCCCAATGATCATTGTTGTGTCAAGGCTAGATCCCTCTAGACTTATGAGTACTTTCCTTCTCTAAAATATCATGAAAAAACTCATGTCCTCTATAACTAATACTAAGAGAAAATACTTCTTTAGTCATGGTACATATAACACATCCCAAGTCTCCAACAAA
>ML825619.1:17099-39759 GCA_009831015.1 Picea engelmannii | reverse complement strand
ATTGAAGCCTAGAGCTACCTATGACCTAGAATGAACTTTCAACCCCTATCCTACTCCCATAACTATGGAATGTACAAAAACAAGGAACAAGGTAGGTTGCATATTAAATTTGAATAGACTAGCATATGCCAAATGCAAGTGAACTAGAGCTTCCAATAACAAACTAAGTTGTCCACAGTGTTTGTACTCTATTGTATATTATTTCACAGTTTGTAATTTTTTAGCTAACCAAGTTAGAGTATCTTCATTTTTGGTGGATTAAAATTTCTTTTTTGCAAATACGAGATTTGTTGCACAACATTTTAGAAGTGTTTAATGACTATTGTACATAATGTGCCTATTTTGTTTGTGTTATAATATGCTAGTATTATTTCTAGTGTAGAATGTACTATCACAATTATACTACATAATTACAGGTTATAATTATAGCAACATTGTTCCAAGTATTGTTATTTCTTAGTGAATCAAGATTTCTATGTAAGAAGTAATCTCTCACACTCTATGTGTATGGTATAACTTAGGGTTACAATCTACATTCATTATGCTTTATTATTAGATGTTATTGAATTACTTTCCATAGCTAGTAGTTAACTTTTTGGACATTGAAATTCATGTGTTTTAGCTGGCACACTGAGCATTCAAAGAGATCAATTGATGACACATATGTTGTCTCAAGAATTAAAAATAATGGTTAAATAGATTTATAGATAATCCTAAATTTGGTGTTTCTATGTTTTGAATACAATGAGATGACTAGCACATATTTACAATAGAAATAATATATACATGAGGTGCATTATTTTATAAAGTTGTTCCATAGATTAAAATCATGTAGTGGCATTAGAGATGTTGGGTTTTATTAACAAGTCGCTTATCACAGTATTAGTCATTTACCCATAAAATTATGTGTTTTCTGAGTAGTTTTCTAAAAGAGCCTAACTTCTAACACATGTTTCTCTTTTGCATTCCTTATCTTGTCTCAAAGCATTTGCAATCCTTGTATTTATTACTAAATATATCTATTGTTAACATCATAATTTCTTCATGTAATTGGGTTGTCATTTTGGAAACCACTTTGCACAACTTATATAGGAGGATCAAAAGAAAACTACCAAGGATTCAAGTAATTCATTTTCAACGAAATTATGGTTTTTTAAACAATCCAGTGTTGACTATCCTTACAATATGTTGGATTGTGGGTCCAACTCCATTTCACTTCAAATATTTTCTTTCTTCCTTTTTGTAACCAATTGGTAAAACTGAGAATGTTTAAATTTGTAGCCTAGAAAACATTTGAACTGACATGCCACTTGAAGAAGCTATTTAAGATTCTCGGTATCATGCATTGTAAGGTGAGGTATGATAGATGTTTCAATCTACAATATATATGACTTGTGCATGCCAAACTATACTCAAAATATAAAGTAAATAAATAAAATAAATATAGTTAGATTTCCAACACCGAGGAAAAGAAGATATTGAAGTATTTGAAATCTAGGTGAGTTGTATTCAATACATTAACTACCTAGAATGGCAACATGGATTGTAATTTTTTTTTTCTTTTTGTTTTGATTATAACTTTAGTTGTTACGAAATATGCAAAATATAAGTATTTCCATGCATCTTATTTTTTTTGTTTTAATGCTCTATATTCTGTATAGGGTAGGAGCATGAGCATGATTAATGATTAATGGACGATAAGGAATTTTACATGCATACATATCATAAAGGAGAGAATATATATATAAACCTTAACTAGAAAGAAAAGACAAGGACTAAATTTTATGCAATGTACCATTGTTATAAAGAGGTATGTGAAAGGGTCTCTTGGAAGTGGAAACAATGTGTCATGTGTCAAGTGAATATAAATCCATCTAGCTTAGTCATGTTTCTAAAAAAAAAATGTCTTATGTGATTTCATGTAACATACCCAACCTGTTAAAAATGGAATTAAAAACACCCCATGCATATTAAATAAACCAAGGGGAAACATGCCCATAATTGTTCTCATGCAACTAACAACATATTTAAAAACATGAATGCAACCATTCAAGAAAACACAACAACTTTCCTATAAAATATTACGTAGTGGAATTAAAATAATAAACATAACGTAAAACTTTCCTCCCAACCATAGGTTTTTTGTTCCAATTCTCATTAGTGAGTCACCCTCGAGCTAAGGCTATGAGTCCACAAGGAGATCTTACCCTCTTGGTTGTCCACTCTCCACATTCAGTAGCCCAAAAACCCAAGTTCTAATCCAATAGCAGTTCCAATCCACCATATCTCTTCCCCCCAACGTGCACAACCCAAGGGATGGTATCCCCCTTCTTTGCCATGCAATCCCTTCCTTCCCACTTCCATCTATGGCTCTAGTGCATTCGGTTGGATAAGAATATCACAACTAGGGACTCCAAGAACTCTCAATTTCTCTAGTAGTTCTCACAATAACCTTCTCAAGGTTCTTGATCCATTTCCTCAATAGGAAAATAAACCAAAGGAACACATCCCATTTTTATGGGCACGCCAACCACAATTTCAACATAAAAACAACCCAATAATGGTTGTCCTCAAGCACAACATAGTTGGTTCTCTTCTTAGCATCCAACTCCCCTCTTGTTCTCCCAAAATAAACAATTTAAATTTGTCCTCTTTTCACATTTGAATTTCCTTTCTCTCATTTACCAAGGTTGATTGTACTCAAGCCCATGCTCTCAATAACTAGGTGAGGTGACTTTCTCACCCAACCTCTTACATACATTCAATGATTGAGTTTCTAATAATTCAAAGGTGGATTATATGGTAATGACACATTAGCTCAGGAAAAATGACATGGTTTTCTCCTTGGACCACCCTTTTGTCCCCTCTTTTGTGGAGTCATGTTAAGCCCTAAATAATGGCTCATTACCCCTTAATTGGGGCATATTATATTAGCAATGCTATTTTATTTATGTTGGCTTTAGGCCATTAGTTGTAATTATACCTCCTAGTCTCCTATATATATCAAAGAGACATTTTCATTTTGAATCATCTGGAATTGTACATTTATGTGGGCATAAGGAGGTTTCCCCCTTGAAGAGGCTTATTATCTGAATTTATCTCTTTTTCAAACAATGAATGACATGATGCATTGAAACTTTGCTACATTGCCTAATTGCTCTAGGCAACCGCTTCATTGTCATTCTCCATAGCCATGCTGGTCACTTTTCCATCTTATCCTTCTATTTTGTTTGTTTGAATTGTGGTCTACCAAAGCAAAGATAGTTATACAAAATCCTACAAAATCAATAGCAATACTAGTAGCAATATATGCAATAGTAGTTTGAGCCATGGCAGGTGTCTTTCTTGGGTCATGATTTAACAACCCAACTCCATCCTTCTACTGGTTGGTTGAGGACGCATAGCTAGTTCATTCATGGTGGTGGAAACTATCAATGCTCCACTAAACTATTGTTTACTCTTTCAATGTATGACTATTTCACAGCCCCAACTTAAAGCTGCTTATCACAAGCTTACTCTCGACCCACTTGTAGTTGATGGAATGATCAATCTGGCCCTGTCATCGGTCAGTCTAGTTGATCCTATAGTCAATTTGGTCACGTCCTTGGTTGAACCAGTTGACAAAGTGGTTGATTTGATCCCATCATCGGTCGATACCACTCTCCCGCTAGAGAGTGAAACCCAATCAGTTGATCCCTTTCCATCTGTCGACCCCATTATCCCCTTGGAGAATGAAACCCAAGTGGTCGATCTGATCTCATCATCGGTCGATCCTACTCTCCCGCTAGAGAGTAAACCTGATGCTGCCCATGTTTTTCTTGTTGATACAGACTCTACCATGTTGAGGGGTATTCCTCCTCCCGTGGAACCCCCTCCAAGTAATGAGACCATCCTTTTTAATTTAGGTGTGGTAACTGGGCCTCGTCTTCCCTCTCACATTCCTTTCCAGATTACAGTACAAGTTTGTGGTCGGGACGTTCCTCAGACATTAATAGATGAAGGTGCATCCATTAGTATTTTATCCTCTCTTGCTTGACAAGCTTTGGGTTGTCCTCAGCTTGCACCAGTTACACAGAATCTGTTAGCTTTTAACAGAAGAACCATACAACCTATAGGGACCCTTCCTCAGTTTCCTATAACTTTGGGAGAGAAAAATGTCTTTATTGATGTCATGGTAGTCCAAGACCCCTTGGATTTCGCTTTACTCCTTGGGAGGGATTATGTCTATGCCATGAAATCTATTGTGTCCACTCTTTTTCGTGGGATATATTTCCCTCACGATGGAAGAATTGTGACTATTGATCAACTTTCATTCATCAATCTTGATTGGATTACCTCCCTTAGTGGTTCTTATATGTAGACAATATCACCTTTTCCACAGGTAAATTATGTGGCATTGTCTCCCATTCCTTCCACTACCGATGACAATGACTTGGATCCAGTAGTTGACATGGTGACCTCTTCAGTAGGGCTATTGGAGCCTGACCTCCTTACCCCTCTTGTGACCCTCGACATGTGTTCCTTCTAGAGTGTGTTTCTTCCGTCACATGAATATCTCTTGGAATCCATGACCGAGTTTTGTCCCTTGACATGGTGTCCTTCCAGAGCATTGTCCTCTTGGAATCCATGATCAAGAAGAGCCTTGAGCATGGTTTTCTGATTTCAAGCTCGTTAAAAAATGAAACCAGTTGTGAGGTTAGTTTTTTTTTTTTGTGCCTCTATGCAAACCTCGTTAAAAAATGAAACCAAGGTTACAAGTAGAGTTCTTGTTTCTATGTCAAGCTCGTTGAAAAATGAAACTGAGGTCTAGGGATTGAACCTGGATTCTCGAGCATAGTTCTTATCCTGTGTCAAGCTCGTTAAAACATGAAACAACTTCCCCCTCTCTGTTTGAGTCAAGTCCTTCGTATAGTATTTGAAGCTTCATTTCATTCTCATTTGCAGTTGGATGAAACGAAGCTTGGGGGGCATTTTCCTCAGCCTCTGGACTTCATGTTGAAGTTGAACTGGTAGCTTTTTAAGTTGGGGGCTAAGTACCAACCATCTATGAATAATGCGTTGGGAAGTCACAAGCATAGTTTTTCTTTGGTTCAAGTTTGTGTAAAAATGAAACCACCTACCTCAAGCATATTTTCCTCAAGTTCAAGTTTGTGTAAAAATGAAACCAGGTTCAAGCATAGTTTTGTTTAGTTTTTAAACTTGTGTAAAAATAAAATCTATCCCAAGCATAGTTTTTTTTTTTTTTTAAGCTTGCGTAAAAATAAAAACAATCCCGAGCTTAGTCTTTGTTCTTTCTCATGCTCATAAATACATGAGAATAAGTTACCGAGCTTAGTCTTTGTTCTTTCTCATGCTCGTAAATACGTGAGAATGTAACCGAGTATATTTTTATCACTTTTTCAGACTCGTAAAGGTTACACAAAAAAAGAACCACCTAGAGTCACCTTTAAGCTCTTTTTAGACTCTTTAAACATGAAAATATTGTCGAGCAACCTTGTTCTTTTCACGCTCGTTAAAGTATTTGAAGAAAACGTCTGTTGAGCGATATTTTATATCTTTTTCGGTCTCATTAGACTACTTTATGAAAAAGGAACTGGGAGATTTCTCTTTAAGTGTTTTTTCAGACTCTTGAAATATGAAAAACCTCCAAGTTTTTTTTCTTTGGACTCGTAAAACAAACATCGAAAGACCCATATGGGACCGAACCACTCCTTCTTATGGTTCTTTAAACATAATCTGAGGGACTCATCCAAAGGATGAGCTTACATTACAAGCATATGTTATCCTCCTCAAGCTTGCGTAAAAATAAAGAGGTACTCGCCAGAAATGGTGGGGGAAAATTTGGGAAAGAAATGTGTCTAAACCTGTATTCCATGGAAGAGTCACCTTTGAACATGACACCCTTTCACTTGCTTTGTGTCTAGGTTGGGAAAATCCACTTGTCTCTTGATCATACTCCTTTATAAGATTACAAATCGGTTTATGATCCCTGTTGTTGAGTCAATGTTTCCAAGATAGTTGTCATGTCGTCAATATGTTCAAAGAGAAGTTCAACCTAGAAATCCTTCTATTGTGTCGGCCATTTCTACAGTCCTTAAGCCTTCTATTGCATCGACCATCCCTGAGTTAGTCCTGAATCACTTGTTACTCTGATATACTTCAAATCTTGTTACTTGTTTCATGTCATTGATGGGGGATACATTAAGGCCTTCCTGTGACGAGTCTTTTCCTGTCGACTTCAACTCATTATCCAAGAATTAGACTTAGAAACTAATTGGTACCTTGGAACTTGCATGCCTCAATGGAAAGTTTCCTCTCTTTCGAAAATGGTTTTTCATTATTGACCCTTGATCGGGACATTCTGTCGAGTGTTCGACCTCATCTCATTGATTCACTTTCATTGGATTGTACTAGTGTACCTTAGGATTCATTGACATTAATGGTGATTTCCCTTGCACTTGTTAATGGTATTCACTAATGACTGGTAATCAAGTGGTTTCTACCATGTTCGACTTCAACACATGTATTCGCATGGTTAGATTCATACTATAGAGTGGTGGAGATGAAGACCCTGAATCTTTTCTCACATATTCAGGTTGCATTGGAGTATATTCAGTTTGTACTGTTGCATATATCCACATTGTATGTCTCGTGGCTATGTTCAAATTTGAGTCTTTAACACATAGATCCACAGTGTATTTTTGGTGGCTATGTTCAGGTTTGACTCATAATGGCATGTATCCATAGTGTATGTTTGGTGGCCATGACCTGTATTACTTGACATGGATCTTCGCATGTCGACATTTATGCTTTGAGTCATTTGTATTCTGAGTTTGGGAACGCCTACCTCAATGATGATATATTATTGTATTGTATTTCCTTGTTTGTTGGCAGGTCTCCAACCGACGTGTTCCTTGTTCCCTACACACACTCGACAAAGTATATCAGCTATCACTCTGTTCTAACTTCATACTTTGGGGGGCTCTCTGTTACACATTATTTTCGTCACCACTATAACCGTTAATGATGTAAACCTATTTGTTCCTTTCAGAGGGGTCAATGGCCTAAATTCCTAAAGAAAGAAGGGAGAAGAACTTTGCATGAGAGAAGAAATTGGATTTTCATTTGTAAAAACCCTATTAAGGAGGATTTTCATAGGCTTCTCTATACATAGGGTGTGGAAATGCCTGATTTCCACAGGCTGAACTATATCTAGGCTATGGAGTTTCCGCAGGCTGCATTACAGCTAGGGTGCGACGACCTCCTGTACATGGGAAAAACGAGCATCTTCTCAATGATTCTAGAAGGAGAAGCTTCTATGGTGAGGTGGCCTCCGAATGGTTTGGATCTTACTCACTTTCATGATTTAGTGGGATCATCCTAACCTCCTTACCTTATCCTCTTCAGCTTATAAAAGGAGAGGAGCTCTCATGGAGAAAGTTAGTTGGATTAAGCTTGAGTTTGGCTTGAGATTGTTAGCTTGGTTAGATTGGCTTTGAGCTTTGCTTTGTCCAGATAGATTGTGAGTAGCTATCAAATCCATGGTCTCAGAATCCTTGGAGCAAGAAGTGTGTGGGAAGCAAGGAACTGTTGGAAGGAACCTGACGACATCTAGACACCTGGTTGTATCTTTCTTCCACTTTTACTTAATATAATATAGTGACATGTTTCTTTCTCATAAAATCATTAGCATTTTATTACATGACTCCTTGATCACATGTTTAGGTTTTCATTGAATCTACTATTGTTTCTTTCACTTTGGTTGGTTTGTGTTATTGTAGATTTGATCTCACAAGAGCACTGGAGTGAAGAAGGGACAACAAAGATATAAGGAAGTGATATCTAAAGGTATGTCATCCATTCCTTCTTTGGTAGTAAATTCAATGATTGTAACTTAGGGAAAGCGTCATGTCCTGTCTTGTTTTGTTCTAGATCTAGGTGGATCTAGGGAGATTAGTTTATGTCCGCATTCACCAATTTATCCAACAACATTCACCATGGTAGAATTGTTCTTAATATTCCATCACTTCTTCCTAGAACAAATTTGCAAGGTAAAGTTATAGAAGAGGCCCTTAAAGCACATTCCTTGCTAGTTAAAGAAAACTAAGGTGGTGGTTTAAAGTTCAATTAAATACATAATAAGTCCCAGCTAAATTGAATCAGAGTATGAGCTTCCCCGATTAGTCCAACCTCGACCTGATCATCCCATGGCTTCATGGAGGAATTTTTCGAAAATGCTTGATTCAAGAAACTAGTATAGGGATTCAAACTTGTGGAGAGTTGTGTAATCTCTCTCTTTGACTGAAAAACAAGAAGCAATATTGATACCTATGATGTTGTTTGTTTTCACTTGGACACCTTCAAAGGTGGAATAATGGACACCACATAGGCGAATAAGAAAAATGTGATTTTTACTGTAGTTCCTACTGAAGGTTTTCTAGAATGGAAAAGAAGTACACAACCAAAGGATGAACCATATTGAACTCAAGTGGAACAATAGGAAGCAAACCAATCCTCATTTGGATGCCTTGGATTCTCTCATTCCTAAATCCTATATTCAAAGAGTAAGTTTTTAGTCATGCCATGCTATAGAGAATTATCATGAATAGTGTTTTCTACTCCACCAGATAAGATAGATAGGGGAGATGATAATCAAAGAATCCATTTGTAGTGTCTAGAATATGTTTCTCTATGGGAAACAATTTGTGAAATCCCATGTTTGTCTAAGTCAATGGTTTTTAAATGGGATCATAGAAAATTTAGAAACTATGATATGTTGTTGTTCCCTTCTTCTACTTAAATTGAAAAGAACCACCATGGATGGGAGTGGACACAACCATTATAGAAAGATTACAAAATAGCTTAGTGGAGCACTGATAGTTTACACCACCATGAATGAACTAGCTAGGCCTCCTCAACCAACCAGTAGAAGGAGGGAGTTGGGTTGCTAAATCATGACCCAAAGAAGACCACTGTCATGGCTCAAACTACTATTGGATATGTTGCTATTGGTATTGTTATTTATTTTGTAGGATTTGCTATAGCTACCTTTGCTTTGGTAGAGCACAATTCAAACAAACAAAATAGAAGGATAAGATGGAAAAGTGACCAGCATGGCCATGGAGAATGATAATGAAGCGGTTGGACAAACCGATTAGGCAATGTATCAAATTTTGAATGCATAATGTCATTCTTTGAGTCAATTAATTACTTTTCTTGATCCAAGAACCATGTCCAAAAACATGTTTCAATACCCAATGTTAGAGAATTAAGGGCACCTAATTTTTTACCAATGTTAAATTTTGTTTTTTCATATTTTTAAAATCAATTTTGAAAATCTAACAAATAATTGAAAAATAATGCCATCAACTAAGGGTATTTAGTCCCGTGACTATTCATCCAACCAATAAGAAAACAATATTATATGTTTATAAAATTAATAAAAAAAATATTTGAAATTTTAGGAAAACAATTCATAAAATATTGAAGAAATATGCAAACACTATACAAAATTAAATTATTTTGACCTTGCACCAAATACTATAATCCCTACCAAATTAGAGACTAATAAATAAAAAAACTGTTTTATAGATGTATTATAAAGTAACTATATATGGCTTAATATGAAACAATATAATCATATTAACATAATATTTATAATAATATTAAAAAAATTGAAATGTGTATGCAATTTTAGTAATAATTTAAGAATTAATATAATATTTACAATAATGATGAAAAATTTAAATATTTTATAAAAGATTTTAAAATTTAGATTAAACCATTAGATTCTCCTCCTTGCATGTGCACAATCAGATAAAATAACTATCTCGTTTTCCATTCTAGGTAGATAAAATAACAAATTAAGTTATAATGAAAACAAAAAGAAACAAAACAATTACAATCCATGTTGTCATTCTAGGTAGTTAATTTATTGAATACAACTCACCTAGATTTCAAATACTTTAATCTCTTCTTTTCCTCGGTGTTGGAAATCTAACTATATTTATTTCATTCATTTACTTTATATTTTGAGTATAGTTTGGCATGCACAAGTCCTATATATTACAGATTGAAACATCTACCATACCTTACCTTACAATGCCTAATACCGAGAATCTTAATTAGCATATTCAAGTGACATGTGATGCAGGAGCATCACCATCAACAATTGAAGATGTCGAGTGGAGGACAACTCAACACCCAACACACACTTTTCAAATCAATTTAATCCCAAGCAGACCACATCATTTCTGTTTTGAAGGCATTGTAAATTAAAGCTTTTTAATGTTTTGAGGCAAGAGACATGACATAAGGCCACCGAAGATTGTAATCGTCTTAATTATCTGTAGGGTTGTACATATTTCGAGCTCAAATCGTATTTGAATGTAATGGCCATTTATTGTAATAAGTCCTTAGTAGATGAATGTATTAACTGTGATAGGATAACACTAAGGTAGTCGGTAGGAAGGCCCAAGAAGCCTCTCCGTGTATAAATATGTGTAACCAATGCACAATTGAGGCTATTGTATGTTATTGTTATCGCTTATATTCATTGTAGAGAGCTGCAGAGAGCTATATGAGTCCGTGTACATATTTTACTGAAGGAATACAAGCATACAGGTTTGATTCCAAATGCATGTTGTTGTATTCATCTGAGTTAATTGATTACATGTGATGTTTCTTTCTGTTTTTTTTTGTTTTATGTCCTTGAGAATGAATTTCGCAATTAGATGTATGAACTGTTAATGTAGCTATAAGTTTCAATTGTTTCTCTTCTGAGAATTATGGTGCAAGGAATGCATAGTGCTCATAAGGACTGCGAAGGTTGAGTCAAGTTTGACCCAAAATCTCAGAAGAGGTAGCATGAAACTTTGCAAAGGAAGTGCAAGGAGTGCACAGTCGCTCAGTGGAGAGAAAATATTGAATAATACCCATGCAAGGTGTGCATTGGGCCAACACTTAGTAGAAGTGTTGGAGAAATCTCAGAGAGGACGAGTGGAAAGAGTGCGTAGGGAGATTTTCTAAAAAATATCTGAGTCCAAAATCTTTCATAAGGTCAAAAGGACGCAAGGAGTGTGCGAAAGGTTTGAAATACCTCAAGGAACAAAGATCAAGAAGGATAGCGGTCAAAATCCTTATGGAGGATAAGTTTATTTATTTTAAGAGTCGAACATACAAGATCCATTTGGAAGGATCCAGGATCTCTCGTCATTGTTAGATCTGGAGAAGTTACACAAGGGTTAACGTTTGGAGTCCATTGGACTTCATGTATTCGAGAGATTGGGAGCATAGAGCATTGAGGAATCAGGATTTCCGAAGTCCCGATCCATGAAATTCATCCTAGCCATTGATTTGAAGGAGGATATGTGGAGGAAGGAGAGGTCCTTCAGAATTTTTACATTTAGGAGATACAAGGGATCACATTGTGTGAATCTCTGAACTATCGAAGCCTGGAGTAAATGTAGGTCGTCCATCTATCGAGGCATAGGGACAGTCAATTTGAGTCCTTCGTGAGTTCACCAGTCTGACGCTATGGAGGATTGATATTGTTTTACATTTAGAACTCCCAAATCCCAGAGTCCCATAGTGAATCGTGGTCATTGGTTGATGGGAGGGCATAGACCGTTGATTTCTCATGGTGTGTGTTCTTTGGTCTGACACTCCTGGAGAACTGTGAAGAGGTGTTGTGAAAAACCTCGAAGCTCAGAGTTGTAAAGTGACTATCATCCATCTATCTGGTGGGAGAGTAGGAGTTGTCTGATCTACTTCAAAGTTCAACACTCCGACAGTGTTGTGAGTTGGAGTACACAGACTTGTCGAAGCCCGAATCCCCAAAATCAAACCCAACCATAGACTTGAGTGGATGTTGTGAGTCGTCGATCCCTGTTGTGGTTCAACGCTCCGTTACTTTGGTTTTCGAAAGTATTGGAGTCCCACTTTGTTGAGACTCCCAAATCTTGATAGCTCTGAAGTCCCAAATTTTGCGGAGACTTGAGGGTTGGCCCACGGTTCCTAGGGAGGCTTTCCTAGCGCTTGGGGACCCTCGAAAAGTAGATTTTGCTTTCGGTAAAGAAGGTTTTAAGGCATGTGTTGTGAATTCGAGGGCTCAAAAAGAGCCTATGAGATATTTCAGCTCCCGAAGTCGATTGATCCTAGATTGGGAGGTCGCACGTGCCCCAAGAGTGGGTGGGGGTCTGCATCAACATGTCAGTTCAAATGTTTTCCAGGCTACAAATTTAAGCATTCTCAGGTTTACCAATTGGTTTCAAAAAGGAAGAAAGAAAATCTTTGAAGTGAAATGGAATTGGACTCACAATCCAAAATATTGCAAGGATAGTCAATGCTAGATTGTTTAACAAAATACAATTTTGTTGAAAATGAACTACTTGAATCCTTGGTAGTTTTATTTTGATCCTCTTATATAAGATGTGAAAAGTGGTGTCCAAAATGGAAACGCAATTACATGCAATGATTATGATGTTAACAATAGATCTATTTAGTAATAAATATAAGGTCTGCAAAAGCTTTGAGCCAAGATAAGGAATGCAAAAGAGAAACACGTATTAGAATTTAGGCTCTTCTAGAAAACTACTCAGAAAACACATAATTTTATGGGTAAATGGCTAATAATGTGATAAGTGACTTGTTAATCAAACCCAACCTCTCTAATACCACTACATGATTTTGATCTATGGAACAACTCTATAAAATAACGCACCTCATGTGTGTGTGTGTGTGTGTGTGTGTGTGTGTGTGTGTATATTAAGTAAGATTGTATAAAAAACCTGTCAAAATCAGAGATTACAACGTCCTTCCTTTGTTCTAGGCTGTAAACACTGAACTACCCCAAGGGGAAACCGACTTAGCCAGCTGAACAATCCCAAAGGTTGAGTCTTAAAGTGCCAAACATAACAAGGTTTCTACTGACATATAACAAAATAAAATTCAGGCCCCTAACGGTGACCATCTTAACAGTAGTAAACATGGGCAATATTTGATATAAGTGTCATTCAGGAGGTAAGACCACAGTTAAAAATGTAGAAAAATAAAAAGGACACCTGTACATATCACGTAGAGGGGATGTAATGTGGCCACACATCCATGAAGGAGGCGTCGAGTGGCAAGTCACTTAGAGGAGTCGACTCCTCCTCGATTGGTGTCTCGTCTAGTTGCATTGTGTCCTTCGGGTGGACTGGTGGCACGTTCTCCTCTTGGCATGTTGCATCGTTCTTCGAAGTCCATAGTGGGGGGACTGGTGCCAATACTGGTGTCTCAGCTCCTCCTGCTTGAGCTTCTTCTGCTAGGGGGTAGTGGGCACCCTACCATGCTATGAGCAATTGCAGGAATTATGATGCTTTGCCATCCAAAATACCAGGAAAAACCTAAGATCATCCAGGATCCGACGCAGGTCAAAGACCAAGCCTTGCAACAGTGCGAGGCCTGTTTGCAGTTCGAATTCTAGGTCAGCGCTAGAATCAACATGGGATTGAGGCCATTGACATGAATTTGGGTTGCTTTGGTGCCGTCATTTCTAGAAAGAGCTCTGAGAAGTGGGGCCTGAAGCGAATGGGAGGGTGAGTGGGTCGACGAGTTGGGAGGAGCCAATGGAACTAGGTGCGAAGCAGAGGTCGAGTTTCCTAGGGGTCCTGGGTTGAATCCCAGTGAGGTC
Organism: Picea engelmannii; assembly: GCA_009831015.1. Lineage (NCBI taxonomy): Eukaryota > Viridiplantae > Streptophyta > Pinopsida > Pinales > Pinaceae > Picea > Picea engelmannii. The sequence goes on along the minus strand of ML825619.1, from coordinate 26,087 downwards.
CCCGAGAAATCAAGCCACTCCATCCTGTAGGAAAACGATGATGAAAGGGGTGGGAGGCTGGCGGGAGAGTGAGTCGATTGCGCCAAGGAGGAGGATGAGGAAGGTGACGAGGAAGAGGAATTGTGGGAGGGTGCAGGTGTGGGGTGGAGGGACAAATGTGGTCGGTTGGGCTACCATGTCACACCTCGTTTGGACTTCCCTCTTTGTCTAGGCATCTCTGAAAAGCAAGGAGGGAGGAAGTGATAGGGAGAGAGAGATAATAGGAAAAAGGAAAGCTGGGCAGGAGGTCGAGATTTGGAAAAATCAACCAAAAGAGAATGATGCATCCAGAACGTCTGGTGCAGTTAATAAAACCCAAGGAGCTAGTGCAAGCCATTAAACCAACACACACGCAGAGTAAAAGCATAAAAATGGCACTAGTCCATCGAAGGTATGGAAAGGTAGAGCAAGGTGCACTGAGAGTAATGGTGCCCTGTCTCAAGAAAGGTCGACTTAAAAGCATGAAGCTGGCGGGAGGGGGAGGCACGTGCCCGTCATGTGTTTGACGCCACAGTGGTTCTCTCTTGGATGCTCCGTTGGACGCATGGTTTCCACTAACACCCCATCCGGGGACACCTCATGTGTATATTATGTCTATTGTAAATATGTTTTAGTCATCTCATCGTATTCAAAACATAGAAACACTATATTTAAGCTTATCTATAAATCTATTTAACTATGTTTTTCAATTCTCGAGACAACATATGTGTCATTAAATTTCTATTTAACTATTATTTTTAATTCTCAAGACAACATATGTGTCATCAATTGATCTCTTTGAATGCTCAATGTGCCAACTAAAACACATGCATTTCGATGTCCAACAAGTTAACTGCTATCTATGGAAAGTAATTCAATAACATATGATAGTAGAGCATAATGAATGTAGATTGTACCCCTAAGTTATACCATACACAGAGTGTGAGAGATTACTTATTACATAGAAATATTGATTCATTGAGAAATAACAATACTTGGAACAATGTTGCTATAATTATAACATGTAATTATGTAGTATAATTGTGATAGTGCATTCTACGCTAGAAATAATACTAGCATATTATAACACAAACAAAATAGGCACATTCTGCACCATAGTCATTAAACACTTCTAAAATGTTGTGCACTGAACCTTGTATTTGAAAACAAGAAATTTTAATCCACCAAAAGTGAAGATACTCTAACTTGGTTAGCTAAAATAATGTAAACCATGAAATAATATACAATAGAGTACAAACATCGTGGATGTCTTACTTTGTTATTGGAAGCTCTAATTCACTTGCATTTGGAATATGCTAGCCTATTCAAATTTAATACGCAACCTACCTCATTCCTTGTTTTAGTACATTCCATAGTTATGTGAGTAGGATAGCGGCTAAAGTTCATACTAGGTCGTAGGTAGCTCTAGGCTTCAATCCTAAGGAAGAGGTATCATTCCATGAACCATTCAAATAAGAAAAAAAAGAGTGATGGGAACTCTATTGTGTTGACATGGGGAGATATCACTTTTTGTATATCATCCATTAAATTCCACCTATTATAATTGAATTTGTAATCGGATCATAGAACTCATGTTAGATTAAAAAAAGGGCATAATCTACTTTACATAACTCAACAAAAGTGGATGGTATAAAACCAAATATTTACACCATTAGGTGTTGTAATTGTGGGATCAACCTAAATATCTGTCCTATTGTCTTGAACCCCCTCTAATTTTTCAAGGGACAAAATATTTCCATCTAGAATAGTAACATCATGCTTCATTAAGAACTTGTTAGTCTAGCATCTCCTATTTCTAGGCTAATTTCGACCAACTTCGGTTTTCCCTTTCTGTGTACTTCCATGAATAACACAACAATCCTTCCATTAAAATCATAAGTGGAAAGTGTAATTCCTCATATATAGGATTAACATCAGAACTATTCAAAGGATGGGTGTTCATAGCACTGGTTAGCAGAGGTCTCATACAAATTACCTAATGTCAATTGTAATGGGACTTGACTTTATCTAGAAGGTGTCCACCACTAGAAAAATCACTTATATATTAGTAAATAAAGGCCTACACATAATAAATCATAGTGAACTAGTGGTAGGAATAGATAGAAGAGATGGAAACCTAAAATGAGTTATGTAAAGAAATTGAATCGAATTGGGTATTGGCTTCACATATGTATCGATATCGATTTTATGGACTCAACAAGATGTTAATGTTTATGAGGGAATATAGTTGCTAACGCTCAGTGCACTGAGCTTTAACCTAAAGTTAGAGAAGGGCCTAGTAATGGCTAAAGCATAAAGGAATCTAGTTTAGAGGGGACTAACCTTGATCATTTGCTTGATCAGCTTATATCTTTTCCATATGTAACAAATGTTGGTGATAAATACACATGTGTTTAACATGCCATTATCGCTCGATTGACATTCAACCTAGAACCGTAGGTTTTGATTCAACACGTAGATGTAGGTTTGCATAAATCGCTTAGCATTGGGCCCATGCATGATTTCAACACATCAAGTTAGTTTGCAGCATCCATTTTCCAAATATCACACATGTGTGAATTCATGGGTAACTCATCGATAAGATTTTGCACATTTTCGATGCATCGATGGCCTATGGAAGCGACACACTCAACAACAATCTAGGAAGACCATATATTATAATCATTAAACTATGGGAAACCATTGAACAACTAGGGCATCAAAGGAAACTACAATGTTCAAACCCTGACGCTTTCCCCATATGTGTTTCTCATTGATTACCATCCCTGGAACAACCATTTCCTAATCAATCCAATTTTTGTTTATTATTTATAGGTCGGGCGATTGATAAACAATATCAATTATGATCCCATGACAAGTGGATTTCGTACATGCTTGAATGGAATCCCAAGTTCTTATTAATAATCCAAGTCTCATGTCAAACCCCTACTGGATGATTTACATTATATCTATCCACCCTACCAACAAACACCCTCATTGGGGTAGCTTGAGCCTTTTTATTTGAACTGTTAGCTGAGCATGCACAACCATGAGACTAGTTGATGATGTATTCATTGAGGGTATTCACCATAGTATTCACCATTTGTATGTCATGTGCCAGTTGATGATGTATTCATTGAGGGTATTCACCATAGTGGAATTGTTCTTAATCTTCCATCTCTTCTTCCTACAACCATTTTGCAAGGTAAAGTTATAGAAGAGGCCCTTAAAGCACATTTCTTTCTAGTTAAAGAAAACTAAGGTGGTGGTTTCAAGTTTAGTTGAATACACAATAAGTTCCAGCTAAATTGAATCAGAGTATGAGCTTACCCGAGTAGTCCAACCTCGACCTGATCATCCCATGGCTTCATGGAGGAATTTTTTGAAAATGCTTGATTCAAGCAACTTGTCTAGGGATTCAAACTTGTGGAGAGTTGTGTAATGTCTCTCTTTGACTAAATGGGATCAGAGAAAGTTGAGAAACTATGATATGTTGGTGTTCCCTTGCTTCTACTTAAACTGAAAAGAGCCACAATGGATAAGAGTGGATACAACCATTATGGGTGAAATCATGAAGGTGGGTTACACTTTCATGACAATCGGGTTTCCAACATTCTGAAAATCATTTTTTCGGCCGAACTTATTTTTTTCTTCGGTTGAACCTTTGAACGTCAAATCGAATGAAACCCTGACGACGCCCTTGATTTTTGTGTCCAATTTTAGCCGAGTGTATATTTTTTCATCCGGTAACATCTTTTCGATCGAAAGATATTCCGACCAAAATAATGTTTCGGCCAAACTATCTTTCGGTCGAACAAATGTTTATAAATTACCCGCACATCGCTCTTGTCATAGTTTTTGTGAGTTCGGAGAGTGTTTGTTGCTGTGTTGTTCGGAGGGTGTTTGCTGCTGTGTTGTTCAGAGAGTGCTTGCTGTTGTGCTGTTCGGAGAGTGTTTGTTGCTGTGATGTTTGGAGAGTGTTTGCTGTTGTGCTGTTCAGAGAGTGTTTGTTGTTGTGCTGTTCAGAGAGTGTTTGTTGTTGTGTTGTTCAATGAGTGTTTGTTGTTGTGTTGTTTGGAGAGTGTTTGCGAGTTTGGAGAGTGTTTGTTGTGTTGTTCAGAGAGTGTTTGCTGTGAGTGTGGAGAGTTGGTTGTGCTGTTGTGTTGTTGTGCTGCTTGGCATTTGCTGTGGGCAGACGGGCGGTGGACGTTGGAGAAACGACAGTGTTGTGGAAGTTGAAGCAGCGAGCGTCATTAAGGTATGGTTAGATTAGATTGATTTACTAAAATAGCATTAAAATTTATAACATAATTATAGTTTAGATTTTTAGATTGTTTAGGAATTAAATATAGTTTAGGAGTTAAATATGTTTTTTTAGATTGTTGAGAGGGCCATATTCGGCCTTGTCCTTGTACAGGTATAGGCCCAAATTCGGGCTTGTACCTATACATGGACAAGGCCGAATATGGCGCTGTCCATGTATAGGTACAGGCCCGAATTCAAGCCTGGACTTGTACATGGACATGGTCGAATATGGCCCTGTCAATTTACCATATACCTTGACAAAATTAGGAAAGAAAGTAGTGATACATTTGGATTTAGAAAATAGTACAACGTTGACAAAATTATGTCAATACATTTGGATTTAGAAAGTAGTGATTATGTAATACCATTGTTATGTTTTCCTTAATTGTGTATTTTTAAATATTAAGTTGTTATTATTGGAATGCATCTATTTTTTATGATACATTTTCAAAATCACTCTTACATAGACAATACATAGTTAATAGTGAACCTAGCTTACATAGACATTAATGCTTGATCTATTACATATCACACCTTATACATGTTGCTTATAAACTAATGGTAATAGAACACATTCCCTTGAAATTTGGCCTTGTCCATGTACAGGTATAGGCCTGAATTCATTCCTGTACCTATACATGGACGGGGCCATATTTGGAGAGTAGAATGGACGATAGAAGCAAAATTGGTACTACAATACTTTGGAGGATGTATGGTTGGATGTAATGTACCTTACTAAATTTTCAGACACATTTTGTTTCAGTTCTTGGTTTATATATTAAGACAAACAGTTTGTATTCAAAACATTCTACTCACATAGTAAACACAAACTTTGCTACAGGAATATAAAAAACAACAAAATAACCCCACTGCTTTATTGTATTAAATAGTTGGTGGCAGAAATACAATGAAATCAAAGAAAAATACAAAATACTAGAAGAGGAACCTGATATATGTTCTTTGTATATGTTGTCTCTGCAAAACTACTCCAAATAAGTCTGCCTGTAGATGACTGTAGTGTGCAACAATTATCAGCAGGTGATACCAACTCTGTAAGTGGTAATATAGGCTAAAACAATCATAAACAACATCGACCCCAAAGCAAGAAATGCGCTTGTAGGTGTCACCCTTTTGTTTTGACCCTCCTAACAACATTAACAAGTCCCGAAATGGAAGGTAGCGACAACCACAAATGAAGTTCTTTACCCTCGTACCAAACTTGTCCCCAAATGAAGGTACTTCGACTCACTACCAAATATAACGACCCCTAAGGAGTAATAACTCATACTACATAGGAAAAGCTTTGTCCAACACTAAGATATACACTCAGTTATGAAAGAATGTACCTTGACTGAAGAAGTTCGCCCCCATAGAGGTTAACTAATTAGATTATGAATAAACTATATTATCTTTTCTTTAAAGGAAAAATTTTAAGGGTTGATGTAACCTAATGCTTTTCTCTCATCACAAGTCAATTATAATAGAAATCTATAAAAAAGACAATCTCGTTACTAGGAAGAATTATTGGGTACATACACAACATATTACTTTATGGTGTAAAATGTTGAAACTTAGAAAATTGAATTAAAGCTTCCAAAATATATAACCTTAATTCATTAGAAAATTATATAAATAAATAAAAATCACTAATAATGGAATGCTAGTTTTCCTCTTAAAATTTAATGCATATGTTCTCATTAAGATGTCATTTTAATATTTAAATGATAGAATTTCTTAAAACAAATTACTTTTCACATTGGTTTCTTCTTCAAGGATCTCAGGGCCAAGGAATGAAACCACCAAGTTGTTTACTATAAGGTTTGGTGGTTTCAATTCCTAATATTTTCATAAATTTTATTGGCATAACATTTTTTAATGCCCTAGAATCGAACATACAATTATGCAAAAACAATTCATAACTCTTTTTTTTTAAAGTAACCACTTTTTCTTCATAACTTGAGTTGGTTGGGTTCTTTTAGGAGTTCCATGTGGTCATATACTTGGATTTATTTGATTTTGATTACTGGGATTTGGATTGGTTAGACTTTAAATTAGGTTACTTTGAGTTGGATTACTTTTGGCTTATTTTTGAAATTGTTTACCCCTACATTCGTAAGTAACCCAATCCTTCTCACAAATTCTCCTCTTGATTTCCTCTTGAAATGTATTGGGTGATAATTCCATATCAATGATGGTAGGATCAATGATTCTTTCATTTGTTTGATCATTAGAAGCATTTTCGATCATACTTGTCCATTGTGACACACCCACTATCGTAATTTAAAAATTTTGGGTTAATCTCCCCCCTTAAAAAGGAACATCTCCAGATGCCTTCATTAGCGAAGTGCCAAATCCTGGTTCAATATCGGGATTCGGGGTTTCTAATGTCAAAACTCATTCACCCCACGACTCGCGATCCTCCGAATCCCGATGCGCTCCTTACGCATTAACTCCCCAGGGCAAGCCTGTGGTTCACTGCCTTTACGACCGTGGTCTTACCTTCTGTACGGGGCTACTTCTATCGGAGGTTCGGGATTTCCGTTGTTGTAATTCACGAGTCTTCAGAAATCGCAATTCTCCGATCCCCGATACGCCCCTAACGCATTAGCCCTCTATGCTATACACTAGTCCATGTGACCACTTACCATAAGATCACCGCCGTATAACCTCCCATCGGGATTTCGGCGTTTGTGATGACACAAAACACATGTCCCCGGGACTTGCAATTTCCGGATTCGCGACGCGCCTTTCTGATCACGCTAGCCCCACTGGCTTAGCCCCTGTCCCACACGACCAACTCCGTGACCACTACCTTATTCCCGTCGGGTCTATGGAGTTTCCCATGTCACAAGACCCACGTCCACGGGACCCGCAGTATCCCGATTCCCGACTCTCTCTGGATGCTCGACACGCGTCCCTTGGATCAACGACTTATGATGGTGTCGGGAATTCGCATATCGCGGTTTTGTAATGTAAGGGTTTCATGTCCTTGAAATCCCCAATACGCCGATTCCCGATATTCTGCACTCCGACTCTCTGGGATCTCTCGCCACGCGTCCTCGCTGATGGACGGTGTCGATCCCGTCAGGAAATCGCGGATTGCAATTTCCTGTTGTGAGCGTGCCATGTCCTTGGAAACTCTGATTTCTCGATCTGCGACTTTCGTCCGATCTCTGACACCTGTCCCGTGTGAACGGACGGCTTGGATCTTAGCGGTAAATCACGGATCGCGATTTCGGGTGGCAAGAGTTCTATGTATTCGAGAACCCCGATATGCCGATTCCTGATATGCCGAACTCCGACTCTCTGGGATCCTCTGCCCCGTGTCCCTGCTGTTGGACGGCTCAAATCCTATCGGGAAATCACGGATCACGATTCCAGATGGTAAGAGTTCTATGTATTCGAGAACCCCGATTTCCCGATCCATGACTCTACGGGATCCTCTGACACGCATCCTCGAACAATGGACGGTCCAGATCTGATCGGGAAATCACGTATCGCGATTTCAATATGTAACGGTTCTATACTCCCCAAATCTCTGATGGTAAAAATCCCGACGCCTCCCAAATGCTGACACGTATCCTGCTGAGATCAACGGCTAGGATCCGTTCTCGGGATTTCGAGGACCACAAGGTCTCGATTCTCAGACTCAACAAAACCCCGATGACCCTGTTGTCCTGATGACTTCTCCGGGATGTTGACACATGTCCTTCCGAGTTCAACGGCTAGGACTCTTCTTCTTCACACTAGAGTTTAACCCCGGTGCATCTTCTCGAGATCTAACGGTTGTCGGGGCTATGATCTAAGATCCGATGGTTCATATCATTTCCTCGTATGCCTACCCCTGCGCTCAACCCCTGCACTGCTTCTTCAGATCCAACGGTTGACGGGCAATTGGACCGAGATCTAACGGTCTAGATTCGTTCGTTTGGGTCTTGGAGTTTACGATCCCAACTTCTCGTTGTTCACGATGATAGAGGACAAAGGGTCAAGGTATGTAACGCCTTCGTTACTTCCGTCAATCTAATGGACGTGAATGACTATGGGTCCTCCGACGAGATCTCATCCGTCGACTTATTTCCTCTCACAACACTACTATCTCGGAACCTTAATGGGGTCGCTCCTCCTCGTACAGGGTTAATAAGGCCTGTGCGTTCGAATCCTTATTCTGGGTTCTTAGTGAACCTTTCCAAGGAGGGAATCTCTGTGAAGAGATCCTTACCGGGGCATTTCCGGAAGCGGATAAAGGAAGACCACTTCCCGAGGACGGCTAGGCATGGTTAGCTTCATTTTATCAACGTAATTCGTGCATGGTATCCTTGTGATAAGCATATATCAACCTATTCATATCAAACATTATGCGGACACTCGCATGCTGCAAATCCTTCACAATTTCACAGTTCTATTAGCTAATATCTGCTCCTTATCATCAATTACTACAGAGACATTCTTACACAGGAAACATTCACAATTTCACAAGTCTATGCAGATATGTGATAGCATATTTATTTCAAATGCAATGTAAGAAAAACACTTATCAGAAATAACTTCAGCAATGGAAGCAACTGCTGAGAGGGGTGCTCGTTTCCACCCAACCGTAGGCGTAGTGACTCCTAATGGATTTACCACTAGCCACCCCCGAGATGAGACCACGATGTCCTGAGA
>ML825618.1:76207-94935 GCA_009831015.1 Picea engelmannii | reverse complement strand
GTGTCTACAAATGCATGCTATTAGTTCTTAGACCTGTCCATTATCAGCAGTAAACGATGTATTAGGTGTGTTGTATTTATTTGAGATGCATGTACTAATTTCCTATGGCTGAAACGACATGCTAGAGCACCCAAATTGAGAATACAACCATAACAATCAGCTTAAAACTAAACATGACTGTTGGCTGTTATAAAACAACAGAAAACTAAAACATAACAGCAGAAAACTTAGAGCCTTAGCTTGGTCAAAGACAGACCAAGAAGGCAAGCTGATAGGACCTGGAATTTTCACAAGATACATCTCATTTCCAGATCTGTAGCATTCTCTTTTAACTTTTGGAAAATATGCACATTGTCAATTTTTTTGTCAATTAAAGCTACAAGTCTTTTTCTTCACAATCTTTGAAGATCTCCAAAGTACTTATCCAAAATATAAGCCTTCACACATATTCTCCTCTGAATTAGCTTTCCATTGACTGTACTCATGCTTCAATTTGAGATGGGAGCTAAAAGTTATAGTTGTCAGAAATTTGCCATTTTTGCCCATTTTTTGCACTTTTCTCACTAGTACAATCAGGTTTGGAGACCAACTTTGGCCATCTATAGAAGAAAATCTGGTGAGAACCAAGAAAACTTTTGTATCGGGCATAGATAATACTTATAATTGTGAGTACTCTACAGCTCTCAAATTAATGATCTGATGTTCCAGTCAATTTTTGCATTAATATGGAATGTCAACTTTGCCCTTTTTGTACTTTCTCTGAGCTTGGAATTTTTGGCAAAATTTGCTCTCTTTCAAATGTAGCAAAATTCGAAAAATTTCAGTAGGACAAAGTTGTCTGGATTGTTGAGGACATCAAATGTCGACTAGGAAATTAGCATGACAAAAAACATACTGCTAAAAATAGCACCATCATGCATGTAGGTTTGTACAATTTGTGTACCTCCAAAGAAAAGTAATGTCATCTGATTTGCCATATGGGCCCTGAAACACCACATACTAAAATTAGCCATGTCTCGAATAACATGCATGGCACATGCAAACTGACAACAAACTCAGCATCACCAGTAAAACCTGGAATGTTCCATGAATCACCTCCGAATGTCAAACTGCAATGCTCAAAATGGTCCCCAGGTGTGCACTGATTTCTAAATCAAATGATCTAGAACTGTTATACCAACAATCCTGCAAAGGATTACCCCAGTGAACTAGCCTGATGAACAAACCTGGAAGTTAACATGAGATTTGCATGGGTGCAATTATGGGTTCTAATTTCTAACACATACATCACTAAAAATAACTGTGCTAACAAACTGCTAAACCTAGACAGATGTATTTCTAGAGCTCATCAGTAGATCCATGATTTGTTCTTTGCAGAACTAAGGAAATTCTCATGTCTAGTCGTCATGTTTTTGTCCAATTTATATAATATCGATCATAAGTTTGTCTCTGAATAATCAGTGCCAGTTTCTTCTGTGGACTTATAGGTTTCCATTCACAATGTTGGTGTTAAGAAAGGCTGTCAAGATGGTATGGAGTCTTCCTGAAGTGTTGAGAGTGTCTTATGTATTTATGGCAATTATGCTTTTGTGGATGGTGATCTGGTCTTTTGGAGTATCTGGTGTGGTTGCGTCAAGCATGGGTGATGGTGGACGCTGGTGGGTTCTTGTGGTGAGCTGGCGAGTACTCTTTACTGTCTGTCTGTGTCTTTTGAGACAAATACCTAACTTGGACTGCACTGATGTATTGGAATTTGAAATGAGAGGTTTCTGTAAGCTACTGCTATTCTGTTTTTTAAGCTTCTATGATATGATTATATGTTAGTTTGGTGGTTTCCCGATGTTGTAGGTGCTTTCAATCAGTCTTTTTTGGACTGGTGCTGTTCTATGCAATACAGTTCATGTTATAGTGGCTGGGATGGTTGCCCTTGTTCTTATGCACGGGGATCGGGGAGCTTCATCAATGCCACCAAAACCCTTGTTGAGATCTCTTCGTCATGCTGTGACCACTTCATTAGGCAGTATCTGTTATGGATCTCTCTTCACAGCTGCTATTCGGACCATGCGCTGGGAGGTCTGTTTTGACTGTATACACACTGTTTCCTCTGTGTTGCCTTATATGATAATCTATTTTTTTGCTTATTATCATTGTATCTTTTTTGGATTGCATTAAATTTTAAATGCCACAGGGCTTTCTTACTTTATATATTTTCAACAATTTACAGATCAGAGGCATCCGGTCACAGATTGGCAACAATGAATGTCTACTATGTTGTTTGGATTTTTTGTTTAACCTGGTTGAGACCCTTGTCAGGTTTTTCAACAAATATGCTTATGTACAGGTAATTTTCTAAATCTCGTTTATTATTTATCTTCTCCAAAATATTTCAATTCATTGAGCATATTGAATGATATTTGGCTTTGTCTTTCATGGATATATCATATAACAAAGATGGTGTATTTCTATGTACTACACTAGTGTTTATGAGGAATAGAGATTTAAGATGTAATTATATGGAATTTAGTTCTCTTGTTTTCTAATTACTGTTTAGGAAAGAGTTAAGAGCAAAACTGTGCTGATTTTTCTGGGATTCTATTTGGGCAAGAACCCTGCTCTATGTGCATCAAAGAATGAGAATGACCGAGTGTTTGAAAACTAGGGTAGAGCTGCTTAGAAGGCACAAATGCTGGGAGACAACATTGTTTAATAAACTTCGTTTGGTATTTTTTTCTCAATATTTAATGTTATATGAAATACAGTCTGCTCAGAGTAGAGGATATCTGCTAGGTTTTCTCACAAAATTGTTCACTAACTCTGATAATTATCTACCAAAAATATTGGGGAAGGTACCTTGGTCTTGTTAAATTTGTAAGTACTATTAAGATAAGAGATAATTTTACTAATGTCCAACAAATAACCACACAAGTAAGTCAATGGGACTAAAAGATACATCCAGTGTGAATACAACGTAGGAATGCAAAAACAAATCCTATGTAATGCTGAAAACAAGATAAAGAAAGTGAAAGAAAAAGTGCAGCCTAGATAAGTATCTAGCCAAGCTAATCACTAGGTCTAAACAAAACCATAAAAAAGATGTATAACAATTTCATAGGTGCAGTGAAACAAAGTGAGAGTTTGAGACTAGAAAACTAGACACCTCAGCGCTGAGAGAGAGAGAGAGATGAGGATGATGTCAAGGTCTCCTGGTCTTGATGACTGAGAGTGAGGGGGCAATGGGGGGGGGGGTATTGGCTCAATATCGGAGTCGTTGGGCACCATAGTGGGATTTGGCTGTATGATCCTGGGGGGATGTAGGAGCGAGGGAGCCTTGCTCCCCTACCATCCAAGGTCAAAGAAAAGAAGCTTTGGATAGAATTCTGGCTGCTTCGTTGAAGCTGAGAGGTAGTTTGACCGGAAAAAGATGCCATGCTTTAGATTTGTTTGGCACTAGTCCGTCTGTCACTATGATGGTGTGTGGTCTGAGACCTGGTCTGGCAACTTTGAATCGGCCTCTAGGATATTGGCTGACCACCCATGGTGGCGGGGGAGGTCTCCTGGTCCTGATGACTGAGAGTGAGGGGGCAATGGGGGTATTGGCTCAATATCGGAGTCGTTGGGCACCATAGTGGGATTTGGCTGTATGATCCTGGGGGGATGTAGGAGCGAGGGAGCCTTGCTCCCCTACCACCCAAGGTCAAAGAAAAGAAGCTTTGGATAGAATTTTGGCTGCTTCGTTGAAGCTGAGAGGTAGTTTGACGGGAAAAAGATGCCATGCTTTAGATTTGTTTGGCACTAGTCCGTCTGTCACTATGATAGTGTGTGGTCTGAGACCTGGTCTGGCAACTTTGAATCAACCTCTAGGATATCGGCTGACCACCCATGGTGGGGGGGGAGGACAAGCAAAGACCCGAGGTCTCACCACTCTATGGTCTGAAATACTCTAAAGAATTGCCTGTCTCTTGTTATCTAGAGTTGATGGAGCAACATGAAAGTATGAGGTGATCCTCCTGGTAGTTAGATGGTGGGGCAGGGTGTGCAAGAACTGAGATTTCTGGCTGAATATCTCCTTGATGAGGAGGGCTAGGCATCGCGGATCGTAATACCGAAAGAAAGTAGAGAGGGAGTTCCCTGAGTTCCTAAAGGGGCAGTAGTATCCCCCACTGATCTCATAGTTGAAGGGGCACCTGAAAATGAAAATGAAAGGTTATTGTAACTTGTTGAAGTTTGCATTTGGATTTTACTTCTAGGATTGGAACACTGAATAGTCAAGACTCAAATTCATCCGTGCTTTAAGAGACAAAATTGACCATATATCTTTTAATAATTCTAAACCAATGTTTCTGGCAATTCATTTAACCAAGGTTGTTGGGAGTGGGGGGTGGGAGCGGCAAGCACAATTTTCAAAAAGCTTCCAGGAGCATAGCATTTCGGGAGCATTTTTTATATAATACATATTTTTATATATTTTGATGCATATATATTAAAAAAACTTGCAGAATGCCAAATTAGTTGCAGAAAACATGAAAACATAGATTTAACTACTGGATTGATGATGATCATTAAAGCATTAGCCATATAGTACACATATAACATCAATCATCCAGTATTTATAACTTATAATTTATAAAATTGTCATCAAATGATAAATCACCAACCACAACATCAACCTTCAAGTTTCAACACATAAAATTGTCATCAAAAAATTGTAATAGATAACATCGACCACAAAATGAAACATATCATTATATTCGTTACCAAAGAATTGTAAGATGCGGTCAACAGTTCAAAGGTAGGTTCAAAGTTCAAAGTTCAAACTTAAATTGTCATATAATGTTTAGAAAATAGGTCATAATAAAGACAAAGTAGTAAGTTCTAGAGACTACTAAATAGGAAAAAGAGGAAGTTTCTCTAGATACCTAAATGGGCTCGGTGAATTGCAAAACATACCTAACCTATTGCCAAAATTGATTATCAAGCAATGTGTCCTCCTCCTCCTGAAATTCATGTCTATCAGATGCAGATGCAGCCTTGTTTTTCAAACTTTGCCATGAATCACTTGAAAGCATACTAGCCGATGGCTTTCTTACCTTCAAAAGGTGCCTGAAGGTGAAGTAATAGTTAGCAAATCTGGTCTTTGCAATCTTTAGTAGCTCCAACTTAGAGTGATTGTGGAAAATGTGGTGGGCCATGCTATGATCAGTAATAAATTTTATCATTTTTTTCCTTCTCTTGTACAATGCACCAATCCATTTATAATGATGGTCCATCATCTTAACAATATCATGCATCAAGAGGTTCAATGTGTGAACCAAGCACCTTGACCAAAATATGTTAGGATACATATCCTCAATGATTGCTCCTATTGCCTTACAATTAACAGCATTATTAGTGATGACTTGAATGACATTGTACGTCACAATCTCTTGAATGGTTTTAATTAAGGGTTCTACAATATTAATGCCAATCTTATAATGATCTGAGTAGTCATGGGTTGAAAGGAAGATTGCACCCCTAGCAGACAAACCAAGAATATTTATCAATGGCATGCCTATAACATTTTCCCAACCATCAGATACAATGGATACCCCATGTTCGTTCCAATCATTTGTAAATTGCCCCATAGCATTATGGATTTTGGATCTTTCTCTGTCAAGTCCCATGGTTCTAGCTTTATGATACCCGAGACTCCTACATCCTTTAGGGGCACCATTGATGGCTTGTACCATTTCATGCCAATAAGGTGAGTGAAGAACATTGATTGGTATGCCACATGCATAGAGAAACCTTGCATCCATGTCATCCCTACAACCTTGGTCAAAGCAATATGATATTGTTCTATGCTCTAAATGCACAGGCGAGAATCCACTAGCATGGGGGGATGGGGATGGGGATCGACCACTGAACATCCTTTGTGAGCCCGAGGTTTGACTCTCAAATTCAACCCTTGATTTTTTTGGATTTGTTTTGGTCGGCCTCTTCTTCCTTCTTGTATTTGTTTCTGTCTTTGATTGGCACATGCTCATAGCTTTTGACTCTATAGTCTTACCTTTATCTGATGGCATAATCCAACAGAGATGCTTTATCACACGGGTATGTGAACCTGTGTAAGTTGTATGACAATGGGAGCATATAAATTTTGTGGTTCCACCACCTTTCCCTCCCCCAAGCTTTGTCACATACTTCCACAAGGGTGTTGAGCTCTCTTTGGGTTTCTATTCATCATCACTGTCAGTTTTGTTATCATCATCCCCTTCCATTTCTTCCTCCTCTCCATGGTATGTGCTGCCTACTTCTACTTCCTTCTCATCATAATTGGTATTTCGATGTCCCAACACCACCATCACAATAAAATTGGAACCAAAATGATAAACCACATTGGCATACCCATCATGCTTGTTGAATCTTGAGAATAACTTGCTGCCTGCAATAGAATGATGGAGAACGAGAAATGGGAAAGAGTAGGAGAAGAGAACATTCAAGCATTCAACATAGTTAATATATTAGTTTACAACACATGGAAAAAAAATTAAAAACAAACAAGGGTGGGCTTTAGAGCCTACCTCTTCAGCTCTCCAATGGTGATTAAATATAACTTTGGCAGCCTTCAATCTCCCTTCTCACAAATATGCTCCTCAACAACTAACAAACAGCCCACTCAAAACCATAGCAAAGATGAGTGAAATTAGAAATAGAATGAGAGCAAATGGAATGAGTGAGTGTTTTCATCCACCAAGGAACCCTAGCCAATGCCTAAACCAAGCTTTTGGAAGTTTGTCTTGGTTCCCACAAGCAAAAAAAATGCCAATTTCGCTCTCTTGCATGGCAGTGCTCAGGGAGTGTTTTTTTGGCTCCCAGGAGCATTCTGGGAGTGCTCAGGGAGTGATGCTCTTTGAGCGCTCCCTGAACGTTCCTTGACATTGCTTCCTGAGTGCTCCTTGAATGCTCCTTGAATGGGCAGGGAGCATGCTTCCTTTTGGGAGCATTCAGGAAGCACGCTCCCCCACAATGTAGCATTTAACAATTAAGAGCAATTATATGGTTAAGATAAATTAATGTCATAGATCCAAACTTTAGTGGGTTTATACTGTTGGGATATATTTTTATTATCTATAATAAATTTGATGCTTGAGCCCATATTTTTTTATAGGAGGAGGATATCGTTTCATCCAGTCAACTTGAAAAAAATAAAATTTAAAAATTTCATTGTTTCCTATTAGCCATTTCTTTTGTAGTTACTGGTGCTATAATGAATTAGGTTTGGCTTTGATTTTCAGGTAGCTGTGTATGGTAAGGGCTTCAATCATTCTGCACGGGATGCATGGGAATTATTTCAGTCCACTGGGATTGAGGCTCTTATTGCTTATGACTGTTCTGGAGCCGTGCTCCTCATGGGCACTATTCTGGGAGGACTTATTACTGGAACTTGTGTGGGGATATGGACCTGGTTTAAGAGGAGTGATCGAGTGATGATGGTTAGTTCTACAGCTACGCTGATGGGGATGATTCTAGTAAGTCACTTGTAACATTATTTTTGGATGCAAAACAACCTTTTTAAGGGTTATTAATAAAACCTTTCCTGCTATTTAGAAAGAGATAACAGGAAAAACCTCCATGTGAGGGATAAGAAGGGGAAATCAATTAAAAAGTTATGCAGATGTACTGCATCTGGGAAATCAATTAAAAAGTTTTGGAATGACTTAATCATGTAAAAGTGTTATGCAGATGTACTGCATCTGGTCACTTTAATAATAGAAATGTAAATTATGATATCATTCTGCTGGCATTCTTCAAGTGATCTGTAGTTTGTACTACTTTTAGAACTTGGAATTTTCAACTGTTATTTTCTACTGTCATTCACGTCTGTACGATAAGTTTCCATTTTTAGAATGCTATTTGGGAATCTTCTATTTGACATCAGCTTTGATTCATCCTTTCTGTTTGAACCATGATTGTACATGTGAAACTATGTTTGATTATTGTTGTTGGTTTTGAGTACTGTTAATCACATGTTGAAACATTACAGGATTTATTGCATTTAGTATATATGCCAATATAAAAGATAAGAACTCTAAGACACTGTAATTCAGTTTGACGTTTTTGACATATGATTATATTTGTATAGGTGCCACTTTTTGTTTTTAAAATCTTGGTAAATGATCAAGCTTATAAACAAACAAAAAAGCATCGATACAGGTTAGCAGTCGCAGTCTAATCTTTGTTTCATAGTTTATGAAAGCTTATGGGCATCACTTATAGTAGGAAAAGCATGCACTTGTAACTAACTTGCGTAGGGTATATTGGTTGAATCATCTCTTGTAGGTGCATTGTATTTTTAATTGAAACGGTTAAGTTGTTTTGAGTCAAAATCTCCGGCTTTACTCATACAGAGAAACAGTACATGATGGTAGAATGGACTCCTGTGTCTGGTGGGATCCCCCGACTATGCTAAGGCAGTGGATTCCCAGTCATCCTGAGGGGGTTCTTATCCGATAATTGTAGAGCAAGTTGGACAGAGGATTGTACGGCAGGGGGGGTAGGGGAGGGGGGAGGGGGCGACTTGCTTGATTTTATGAAAACACTGGGAGGCAAGAAAGGGGACAGAGGTGGGTGGCTCCAAAGAGGCCGATGCTGCTGCTGGAGCCATCTAGAGTGAAACCACTTCAAAGGCGACCTGCGGGGATGATTTGCCGGGGTAAAGGCAAGGCACTGGGGACGCTGGGTGCTTGGAGGGGGCTGAGGTCGCCAATACGAGGTTGGATCACTCTGCAAAGGGGCCGAAGTACCATGGTGGCAATGAGAGTGCACTATGGCAAAACCCTAGCTGCTTTACACAGGGCTTGCAAAGATATTTTCTCTAGTGTCAGGAAATTTTTATAATGCACTGTTTCTCTTGCAGGTGCATTGTTATGAACAATTTGATGTCATGAATTTAAAGCTTGCCGTTTTTTCAATATTCTACCACAGATCTGCACTTTTAGGGGCAGATTTGAGGCGTTCCAACAGTAGTTTTGCACACTTCCCAAGGCAGAATTTTATTACATGGTGTAAATCTGCATTATTACCTGCTCTTCGGAATTAATTCAATGAAGATTACAAGTCTGATTTTTATATAACAGCGAGTGCATTTTGCAGTTTGGAAGAGTTTTTGGTCTTCCAGGTTCATATTTTATTTCCAGATTGCATAGGGATTCCCCCGAGGTTAGCATGCACTAAGTGCAGAGAAACTGTTGAAGATGACAATATACTTTCTCTAGTTACCTTGTAACTCTTCCAGTTTCAAATGTTCACTTTTCCAGAGTCTGTATTTGGAACTGGATTGTTTTGAGTGTTAACAGTGCCTATACGGGTCTATCTTGTTTTTCACGGAGTCGAGCATGTTCCTTAGGTTTCTATGGGGTTTAAAAATTGTGTGAACATTTTTGCTTCGAGAAATCTATAAATCATGTAGTTAGCCTTGAAGGTTGAGCCTTTGGTGGTATTTATAGCCTTCCTTTTGGATGGCCTTTGAATTCTTTTGGAGTATTGCCCAATAACTTCACCTCAAAACCTCTCAATCCTTGCTTACTTGCAGTTGTATTTTTCCTCATGTAGGGTGCCTTAGATCTTTATTAGCCTTTAGATGCCTATGGAATTTGTCCCTATTAGTCTTGCATTCTAATATGCTTTTCCTTTTATTTTATCGGGCCCCTTCTATTCTTTAAGCTGTTTGGGATTTTCCCCAAGTCCAACTTTTATTCATAACCTAAAGTATCATGTGAAACATAAACTTTTCCAAAGAGAGTCTGTTGTTAACATGTGAGGCTGTAAAAATAGCTCCATTCTGGCTAGGCCGCGTTGGAGTATAGTTTGGAATTTCTAGATCTATTAGCCAAGAAGGTGTACAAAACACATTAGATAAGGATATGTATGCCAAACTAGGGGCCTTACATTCACCAGATAGGGGAAAATTCACATGATCATCATTAGCCTTTTAGTCCCGTTGACACAAATACTTGATTTCAGCAAACTCTCATTCCCTATCGTTACTACTCAAAATCTCGCTAAAGGAAAAGTGCCTAACCTTTGTAGGAGAGCCTAGATGCAACTACTAGGCAAGCCACCCGCTGTCACCTTGGTGGCCTTGCCTCTCACTTTAAGGCTAAGAAAGGGGCTTCCTAACCTAAGGAGGGTATTCCTAAGGATCAAGACAAGCTAGGTTATTGGATGAGAAAGGGGGCTCTCTTTAGCTTAAACTTGACAAATAACAACTTATGCCAACTCATTTGCAAAGGTATGGGTAGGTTGAGGCATGTAAGTTGTTTCAAGATCCAACAAGCTCTAATGATACAAAATAGAAACAAACGTTTGTGTTGTCATATCATGCTAGAAAACCGAATAACAAGTGATCTTTCTCACATTCATTGATACAAGGAATTCAAACTTTGAAACAATAGAAATGCTGAATCCACCGTAAGATATAGATCATTCACAACCCATCATAAGATATGAGTGTTGTTATATTCAAATGTTGATAAATATGTCATCAAGAGTGGTTAGATTTTGAGTGCTTATGGTTTAGATCAGGGAGCACTTCTCAACAGTGCTTTGTGGAGATACTTAGGTTTAGGCACAAGACGAATTAAACCTTGAGGATTTCTTCTTGTAGTGTATCTGTTAGTTATATTTTCTTTATGTGGAGTCACCAGATGAGATATCTAGATTAACTTTCACAACATACTCATCAAAGTACACTTGCAAGAGGATCTCCAACAAAATCGGGTGATGGAACTTATCCCTGACAATGGCGCCGGAAATGTTACCGCCTAAAGTAGCATCCAAGTGGAAATTCTAACCACGGATGCTACCTTGGGGCAACAAGATGAGAATGCTACCTTGGGGAAACGAGATGAGAATTGCATCACTGCCACCTTAGTACAATATCCCCTTCACTTTAGGCTAGCTCTAAGGGCCAAGGGAGGTATCCCTATCCATCAATGGTAGATCTTAAGTAAATCTTCTTTAGTGAATTAATCTATGCAAGATTATGACTTTAGTGAATCCAACAAATATATGACAATGTAAGACACAAGGATTCCGACAAGTGATTAAATGCCTTAAGATGACAATTCAATAACAATAGGATAGAACCACAATCATCCATTAAAAAGTGGTGAATTAGGAGATAGTGGATAGATGCCAAATCTGATTATAAAGTATGCATGAAAGAACAACTTTGTATAGCTTGATAAAAAAATACCAATACCCTTGCCAAGCTTCCAAAGGATAGAAAAAGCAAGAAATAAACAAATATCAAACTAACAAAGGACGAAGGAGAGGATTTACCCCAAAATGTCTTCCTTCGAAGTGGTAATCTTACCCCTCAAATGGATCGACCTTGTAAGGTTGTAGTAGTTTTGAACATTCACAATCAACCTTTAATGCACCAAAATAGAAATCCAAGATAACAGAGTTTCAAGAATTGACACCAATGCCTGAATTGGTAGATATTCAACAAAATTGTATTCTCAAAAGTAGCCAACAACAACAACATAAAATTGGAATGAGAGGAGGAGCCTCTTTTATAGAGGAGGCTTCATCAACCATCTCATTCAATAATATTTTCTATCTCCTTAGATCTGGCCTAGGAGATTTAACAATTGACTTGTCTTCCAACTAAATAAGGAGACCAAGTCTAGAAGTACATAAAATATAATGAAGATGTGCCAAATGTACAATATTTCCACAAAGAGAGGGAGGCACCCCAATATGAAGGTCAAAATAGGGTCCAAGAGTGTTCAACGTCTCTCTCCCAAATGCTAGGCAATCTCCTCAAATCATGACAAAATGCCTTTCCAATGAAGGATAATCAACCAAAGTGCCAATGACTACGCTAAAAGGGTGGAAAGTCCACACCTATGGCACGAGTGAGGAAAAAAAGAAGGAATGACTCACCAAAATAGGCTCCAACGACTAGGTGAGAGGTCTCCAAGGTGTGAACGCCCCCTCAAATCATGTCATCCTCGTCCTCAATTAAAGAGAGGTCCACACCTGCCAAGTAAGAGATCAAACGACTAGGAAATGCATCCTCCAAGGTAGTCCACTGAGACTCTACTCATCAAACCATGTGACATATGCCTCCAAATGTGTGAATAAGTTGAGTGGTCTAGGATTTGAGATGTGGCATGGCATGAGAGGTCCAATGCATGAAGAAAAGCCTCAAACTGCCTAGAGCATTGTGACCAGTGCCTAGGATGTTATGATGTGCCTTGGGAACTGTGAAAGTGCCTCAAAAATCGTGTCTCTGCATGAGAATCTATAGAGTGATCTCGGGAGATGTATACATGCCAAGAGTCCATGGCCAAAGTGTGACAAATACATAAGGGGATCCATGCTTAGGCATAAGGTAAGTGTGCTCTATAGGTATGCCAACCTTTACAATACACGAGCAACACTATTACATAAGGGTAAAGTGAAAAAACCTAGCGGCTCCCTAAGGCATGTGTCCTAGTAGATCCGTTCCAAAACCCCTGCATACCTACCTTGGCCATAAATAACCTCCAAGTGATAGTTAGTAGAGCCACAAGAGCAGGGACTATCTTGAAACGGGGACTAAGAGGACATGCTATGAAAAACCACAAAGGGTCTAGAGAAACCGCCAAGATGAAAAAAACACTTTACATAGATCATCTAAGCATGGTCCAATACAATACATGGACTACAAGTGGTCACAGTTTTGGATTATCATGATACAATAGTACAAGTCATCGTGGTGGCACATCTAATCATGGTGCTCTAATCTTCAAGATCATCAAGATAGGCACAAGATCTGCTCATATATCATGGATCACATTTGGTGAAGAAAATGAGGTACATTGAAGTGAAACTGAGGGGTAACAATACCTTTCTATTGGATGTAGTGGTTGGTGATGTGGGGCCTACTCCTTAGCATCTAGCAGTGACTCATAGTGCCTCTCACAAGCCTATGGTTGCTTGTTTGCAAAAGGATACCCCTCTCAACGCCTTTGTTGTGGTTTCCACTCACATGTACATAGGATCTTTGACACTCCATTTTATTGATGTCTCTATAGATGATTCTCGACTTCTTTCAGTGGATCAACTTGTTTGTGTGGATCCTTGTCTTCCACATTGTGATAATTGTCCTTCTTGGACATATTGTATGCAACTTCATTCTCTTGGTTTTTCTTGGATGTACTTTTAGTGGAAGCTTCAATCTCATCAACAGATTGTGCTCGGTGCTCGTTCAATTGACTAACCTACTTCAATGCCTCTCTCTTTCAAACTTCATTTGGAAGCCCCCTTTACCTTGTTGTGGAATTGTGTTATTACTGGTACTATGGTGTTGTAGGGAGGTTCTATCTTAAGATGGTCCATGTTCAACATAAAGGGGGGAAGGTGTGATCTGTTGCTTTCTCTTCTTGGCTCCCCGCTCATCTTCAGGGAGTATGTTGTACATAGGGCCAACCCTATGTTCAGATGGGTATCCATAAACCCTCTCACTTCTTTATTTTGGCTACTCGAGTTGGATATCCACAGACCAACTCTCTACCATCACTCATGTTTGTATTATAGCTGGGTATTCATAAACCCACTTTCTTTTATAGGTCACAACCACTATTTGTGAGGAGTTGGGGGTATTTAAACCCACTCTCATCTTGTAATGGAACTTCCTTGTAAGCCACACTTTCTCAGGTGCATCTGTGTTGGGTATTTATACACCTACACCCTTGTTTTATTTGAGCTCTCTCGATTGGGTTCAAGCTCTCAAAGCATATTCAAGCTCGCTTCTAAATTGTGCTCTCTTAGGTGTATTTGTGTTGGGTATTCATACACCCACTCCCCTGTTATTTTTGAACATTCCTAGTTGTGTTTGAGCTCTTCAATCATTTGAAAGTTAATCTTCCTACTCTTATTTCTGCTACAACTGATCTTGTTAGGAGTTGGGTACTTCCTTTTCTTCTTCCTAACAAGATGTTTCTTTCAACACCTCTTCTCATGGACAGTTTAGTGGCATTATTCTTCCAATAGATGTGTAGTATGGCAGTGATGTGTCTTCCCACCCTCCATTGAATGAGCACGTCAATGACAATTTTTTCTAGTAGATGAGTAGTTCATTGATCACTTTTCTCCAGGGGATTAGCAACTTAGAGTTGAGTCCTATTTCTTTTATTCAGGATTTTCCTTCCAACTCTTCTTTATTGGATGGGTAGTTTAGTATCATATCGTCCCATATGATCAATTCAATGGTAACATTATTTTAGAAGATTATTGGATCCACTTTTATATTGAGTCGGGTCATCACAAACCCACTCTCTCTTCTCCCAACTACGACTTGCATTACATTGAGTTGGGTATGCCCACTCACTTTAATCCCTACTCTCTCTTGTTTTTATGCCTTTTTACAACACTTCCTTATTAGATGGATATATCAAGATCATATTCCAAATGATGAGCACTTCAGTTGTGTAACATACCCACTACAAAATTCGCAAGTTTTCGGCTTTTTTCTTCTTTTCTCCGGGGAACAGGATTCCTCGAGTCCCTACGGGGCTTGATACAGACCCTACCATCCCTTATCCGTACTCATATGATCGACGGTTATGACCACAGGCCTTATTGGAGAGGTGCTCGTCGGCTTTCACGATTCGGGAAATCGCGATGCATGTATTTCCCTTTCTCTCTTGTCTTTCGAAGGGTCGAAACCCGAAACGGATCTAACCGCTTAACGAGATTAACAACAACCCAGGTTAAGTTTGGGTACTCCACCCTTCGGGATTTCGCATACCGGATATATCTTACTCAGCTTATTTAAGGATTTCACCCATTTGGGTTTTTCGCAGAACAAAAACGTCAATGGGTTCATGCCCTTCGGTCCTCCGGGAGTCGAAACACCGAAGTACCAGGTTTATGCGCACTAGGTCATCTCAGGGTTTCGCATATCGGTATTTCGGGATGTGCGAGGACAGGAGGTTTTGTACCTAGATCCTCCGGGGGCCGAAACTCCGAAATACCAAACTCTAAACTCTGAAGCATCAAGACTTCGCGCACTATGCCATATTGAAACCTTCCCCATCGGGACTTCGCATCTAGTAGGAACACGGAACAAAAACTGTCCTTTGGGGTCTCGGGTACCGAAACGCCCAAAACGTCGATCCAATTCACACTATGCCATATAGGGATTTCGCAAGTCGAGACTTCGCGACACGAGAGGATGAAGAGTCACATTCTTCGATTTCCCGAGTACTGAAAAGCCGATACACCCACTCGTCATACCCTCGACCAAAACTCGGGGTTTCGCGGATCGGGGATTCGCAATGTGCGCAGACAGGGGGTCTCGCATCTAGATCTTCCGGGAGCCGAAACTCCGAAGTACCAACTCTTAACCTACGCATCTATTTCGGGATTACACCCATCGAAATTTCGCGGGTCGGGGATTCGAGACTTGCGAGTACAAGGAACTCGCCTCTAGGTATCCTGGGTACCGAAACTCCGAGATCTTATAACTTCTCCATATTATTACCATTTCGGGATTTCGCAAGTCGGGGTTTCTGGACTTGCGAGTGCAAGGGAATACCCCCTCGGGTATTCCGGGTGCCGAAACACCGAAATGTCCTAACTTATCCACACGTCGTCATTTCGGGTTTTCGTGAATCGGGGTTTCGGGACTTGCGAGTATAAGGGAACTCGCACTTAGGTACCCCGGGTGCCGAAACGCCGAAATGTCCTACGTCTAAGAGGACCATTCTCTCTCGTGCAGGGTTTTTCAGACTTACGCCATAAAATCCTTCCACAGATTCTTGGGCAAACTTTAAAAAGGGTGTCCCTGTGGGAAGATCTCTCCAGGGCATTACTTGAGATAAAAATAAGGGAATAGATTTCCCGAGAACAGACTTGAATACTGAATCCACTCAAAATATACATATATATAAATATAAATATATACGTAAGTCAGACGTGGACTTTCCAATATAAGCATGCAGCCACCATTTTTGATCAAACGCCATACAGACAGTCTTATACGGGAATCGTTCATAATTTCACAAACCATGAGCATACATGTCAGAATATTTAAATTCAAGATACAAGATATAATACTTATCAGAAAAACACCAGGTGTGATGCAACTGCTGAGAGGGTGCTCGTTTCCACCCAACCGTAGGCTCAGCGACTCCGAATGTATTTACCACTAGCCACCTCCGAGCTAGACCACGATGCTGTGAGACTGAGTCTCTGGTCGTCATAGGACGAAGGTTACTCTCCCTCTTCTCTGCTCATCAATCACTCTGTATATTATTCCAGAGTTCCTCTAATTTCTCCCCTCTTGCGATCTCTGTCGCGACAGGCTCCCTCCCACACCCCTTCCCTGCCTTTTTATTTTTCGGCAAGGTTGCGTGTGGCACGAACTTCCCCGCGGTGGTCAGGTCTGAGGCTCCACGGATGGGCGGTTCATCCCCATCCCTCATTAACTCATGAGGAGCCTCTTCACCTACCAACCTGGCGAGTAATTCATTTCGGGGCCAGCGAGCCGCTCTTGGTTCTCTGAGCCAGTGAAGACCAAATACGGTTTGGTTCGGTGGAAGTTAACGCCACCATTCCAGGTGCCTTCCACCACCTTTCTTCAACCATCGTGGTCTCTTTTTCAGCACATCCCCCTCTCAGCAGTCCTGTAACATATATTCATAACATGTTACTAAGGTCCTTTCAAATCACACATTCACATCTTTGAGTTTGCCATAGTTCTTGGCTAGTATAGCTATTTTTACAGACTGGGGGAAACAGGGTGTTACAAGTGGTGGCATATCTTTAGGAGTTGAGTAGTTCTATGTTAATGGTGGATAGGTATTCATAAACCCTTCCACTTTTATATTGAGTTAGGTCATCACAATCCACTCTCTTACTTTAGCTACAACTGACTTTTCATTGGGTTGGGTATAGCACCCTTTATCAATTGGACAAATCAAGGTCATAATTCCTAAGATGATGAGAAGTTTAGTGGTGGCATTCCTTTAGGAGTGGAGCAATTCTTATTCATGATGGTTTGGTATTACATATTGAGTTGGGTCATCACAAACCCTCTATATCTTATTTTAGATACGATCATCCTTTTATTAAGTTGTGTATGCCCACTATTTTTTTACTTTATCATCCTTTTTCATGTCCCCATGCTAAGATTATGGGGGCTGTTGTATTGATAGTAATCTTTACTTGTGGTCATTATGGCTAAATGCCCTCATTAATTATATCACTTGGTTATGGCTTAAGAGCCAACTTAATCAACATTATTTTATATTAGTTTAGGTGACCAAGGTCATCCTAAGCATTTATGTGGGTCCATAACCCCCTCATGGAGGGAGACATCCCACCTCACGAGTTATGTATAAATACACAACTCATGCCTCATTTGTAACATGATATTGATTCATCTTGTGATTGATTCTTTAGCCTATGGGCACCATATCTCTCTTGTTCATGGGTTCTCTCTCTCTCTCTCTCTAGAACACTCCTATTGGTATGATCTACTCTTGACTAGTGCTATTATAAATCTGAAGTGTTTTGCTTGTTTGGATTAGGGTTTGTTGAAGTTGACACCATAGATCTATGACTTAAACACCTAGCTTGCAGTATTATTGTCTTCAATATCTAAGAGTTCTAATTGAACTAGAAAGCCAAAATATGACCAGGCAAATGCCCTAATCCTTAACTGAAAATGAAGTTGCAAGCATATTCACTATGTAGGACAGGAAGATGTTGCAAGACAATGATTTTGTGAGATCTTTACCTAGAGGTTGCAGCATTAGTTGCTGTTCTCTACATGTGCCCATAACACTTTCGCTCATACATTAATGATACAACTAAGGAGCGTCCTTCTAATCAAAGCTCCAATCATAGAGATATAACCCTTCCCTGTGAAATTGATTCTAGGCCTATGGATCTCAATAGCCTCATTAAGAAAGAATAACCAATGATTTTCATTGTAGAGACGTAGCAACAAGGTTCAAGGTAAAAAGAGTGAAAGATTTACACCTAGTCTTTTTTAAGAGGCATATGATGGATCTTGCAAGGCATACTTCTAGGGTCATTAAACTCTTTCCATTGGGAGACCGTATTGAAGGGAGAGAATAGGGAGCTTTAGATGACAAAATACTATGCAGCATACTTTCTATGTTTACCTTAGATGTTCCATGGGTTCAAGCAAACAATTCAATTTTTTTATGTGCTAGATTAAAGTGAAAAGCATGGATGTATGAAGCTTCATGCATATTCTTAAGGTTATGGGCCTCAAAGCCTTTAAGGAACAAATCGTAGAAGACCGACCAAATATAGGATGGATTGATAGTATTATGAACCATAGAGCTATTTCTTCTTCTAAGGATAGACCATAGAAAGTGTCCGTGTTGATCTCATGGGCCATTACCTAAATATAGTGTAACCTAAAGAGGTGAACATATAAAAATCTTTACTCTAGCATGGAATTAGATAGATAAAAGAAACACTCAAATATACTGATGGAGGACACAATACAAACAATGCCGATGAAATCACTGAGCACAAATGTGATGAAATAGAGTATACACACCTTGGGAGTGACATATGAATGGAGCACTGTCATGGTGAGGACATTGCTTTTGCTCTTCCCTCTTCTTTGCTTCAAGATGGGCAGACACCTTGTTCTTTGAAGACATTGTGCAAGGGGAAAGTATTAAAGGTCTTCTCTTTAAAAGATTGATCCT
>ML825618.1:26795-45586 GCA_009831015.1 Picea engelmannii | reverse complement strand
TGAATACTTGACATATAACATCAAAACATATTGATTGGAGCTTTTAAAAAATCTATCTCTGACTCTAATAATAATAATGCTGTTGAAAGTAACTTTAAGTTTGCCTATCCATTTTAAACACACTCGTAATACATGAAGTTGCATCAAAATACTCAACTCATGTTTACATCATGTGATAACATCAAATATGGATTGCAAGTGTTGTGAATGTAAGGGTCGGGAAAGTTAAAAAGAAATGAGGCAATTTGCAAGTTTAATGGAGGCAATTTGCAAGTTTAATGGGGGTTTAATGAATACTAGGTCCAAACATTTTAGGCTACACACAGGTTGCAGCCTTAATGGAGGTATAGTGGAGGACTCGACGGTTTGAGGGTTGTAGGTTTTAATGGAGGTTTAGTGGAGGTTTTAATGATTTCCATTTTAGGATTTCTAAGAGATTGAGGGGGGTATGGTTTAGTAGGAAGCATAACTGGAACTTCTTTGTAGTTTTGGCTGTATTCTTTGACATTTCCATTTGGTGTTTTCTCTTCTCAGGGGTTTAAATGGAAGTCGGTTCCCCATTTTGGCAGACAGTGGACTTCAAAACCTTGGATACTACACTAATGATTCTTTTCTGTCTTTTTAGTGGGTCAGATTAGTGTAGGTATCTTGTTGTATCTAGAGTCTTCTCGGGAGGCTCTAACTAATTTTAACAGTTTTTTGGCACCGACTAACTGGAAGGATGGCCCTAAAGTGACTGGTGTCACATTAATTCCTCCATTTATTATTCTACTACTCATTAACTCTACCATTAAACCTAGAGCCTTGTTTTTATGAGTTGATACAACACATTCTATGAGGTGGCAAGTGAACAGAGGATAGTGGAAGCTTCTGAATGGACTACGAGGTCAGCGCACTCATGGGTGCAGATGACGAGGAGATTTGGGAGAGGGAGGGCATGTTATCCTCGGTGGATGAGCTATGCAAGAATAAACATAGTGGGTGTCATCTTAATGAGCACATTACTACTCCACCTGTGACCTCGACAGCGATCCCTATTCCAAAAAACTCTAGTTTGAAGCTCTACTTTCAGCGTAGTCATGTTTTAGACCATTTACAGGGATGAGATACAATTTGTTTGTTTGGTGAGGTTCCAGCCGCTTTATCCATTGAGTGTAGTGGACAAAATATTGATCTACATGAAGGTAGGTTTAAGGCTGAGGTGAAATCCACTCCCGCTGGCGTTCAGACAGAGGCTTTACAAGGGGGTCACACTCAGTGTAAGCGAGGTTTTCATAGACGCTTTGCTCGAGTGTGGAAGCCAAAGAAGACAAAGCACCAGATGGTAATGGGTGTGGACGTGGGTCTTGAAGAATCCCGTAACCTCTCTCTCTGTGCACTGGTGGGGATATTTGCTTACCGTTCACAGTGTAAAATTCCACTCACGGAATCAATGAAGTGCTCATGGGAACCGCTTTTAGGGTACTCACCTGATCTATTGACCCTGCCGAGAGGATGGTTCAGTTTTGTTTTTAAAAATCTAGAGCACACAGGGTACATCTTAGGTAGATTGTAGGACTTTAAGGGTGGGATTTTGATGCTGAAGAGGTGGCACGTCTGCTTCGACCAGAAAAATGAATATTTCAGTTTTCGCCACCTTTGGGTACTTCTTCCAGGTCTTCCTCTCCAATTGTGTAATATCAAAGCACTGGAGGCAATTGGAAATGAACCAGATCGTTTCATCAAGGTTGATGAAATTGCACTACAATCACAAGATAAAAGGATGTCAAAGGTTCTGGTTGAGGTGGATATCCATGCGGGATTATCAGAGACACTCGAAATAGATCGACGAGGCCACATTATCATCCAGATATTGGACTACCTGGGAATACCCTTTCGGTGTACTCTCTGTAGGAGAACTGGACACTTGCGAAAGGACTGTCAACAAGCTTATGGGGTTTTGGATTCAGAGGATTCCATGGAGGATTTTTCAAAGGAACTCTACTCCACTGGTGTGGACTCTCAGGAGACGGGGGATTTTACTACAGTGAGGGAAGAGGATAGTCCTGAACTTCCAAACACCACCTTTGTCGGTAAGATAAAACTTCACTTCCCTTCACTTTATTTTTCTTTATCTGCATGGGAACGTGACCATTTAGACAATAGTTTCTTGCCGAATTTGATTTCCTTGCCTGTGGTCGATTTGGGGACGTCTTCTAAGACTGCTCCAGTGGGTTTAGATTCTATAGAAGTTAGGACTGACCCTACACCCTTTCCTGTAACTACCCATGAGACCATGACAGTTGAACAACCCTCTTTTACAACAATGGATGATACTAGCACTGCCTCGGGGTACAGAGAACTAGATTTTAGTGACCACATGCTGGATAGTTTGATTACTTCATTGGTTCCTTCATATAGGGAGGCTTCTAGCCCCATACCTATCCCGACCTTTCTGGGGAAGGAAGTAATGAACAAAGAAGATACTATTGGAGCACTTGGGGCATCCACTTATGTAGGGGTGGATTCTAGGAAAGACTTTGCTTGGTCGCGGGGCTTGGGGTTTAAGGTCTCTCCTATTAAAACTAGGAGTGCCCGCAAGAAGGCGGGGACAAATCTTACCTTTTTTGCACAACAATTTTCAACTAACATTGAACAGGGGGCGCTTAGAGGCATGAAATCCCTTGTAAGGGCCAAGTCATGATCCTCCTTTCTTTGAATATAAGAGGGGTAGGAGGACCCCTTAAAGCGACCTCCCTTCGTAGACTTCTTACTAAAACATATCCGAACATTATATTCCTACAAGAGACTCTGGTGGCTGAGTATAAGGCTAGACACTTCATGTTTTCTATTCGACCTCAGTGGATGATTTGTGTAGTTAGTTCTGTAGGGAAGTCAGGTGGACTTTTGGTGTCTTGGGATCCAATTTTTTTTGACTTATTTCCATTCCTAAGCTATGGTGGTATTTTTTTGTCAGGTACCTGTTTATCTGATAAAAGAAGGATCTCTTTCTTAAATGTTTATGGCCCGTGTAGAGATCGTAAGCAATTATGGGAAAAGGTGGATGGTAGGGGACTATTATCTCATGTTGATTTGATTGTAGCTGGGGATATGAATTTCACTACAAGCTCAGAGGATGTCTGGGGTGCGACAACCTTGTTAGATCCATTGGCGACAACTTTTAAAGTTTTTTAAAAAAAAATTCAGCTTGTAGATATTCTGTCTGCGGAGGTGGTACCTACATGGCGAAATGGAAGAATTGGAGTGGATGAAATCTTAAAGAGACTAGACATAATTTATGTATCAGAGGACCTTATCTTGTCGTCAGTGAGACATAGGAATTGGGTGGAATACCCTTATATATATGATCATGCTCCAGTCTTGCTATAATTGGGTCTTAGTTTTTCGACTATTGCTCATCCCTTCAAACTAAACCCAACTTGGTTGCGAGAAGATACTTTTGATACTTTGGTAAAGGAAGTGTGGAATGATCACCAGTTCCAACTAGAAGAGGGAGCACATAGGAGATTATATGGGTAGCTGAAACAACTCAAGATTCAAGTAAAGTCCTGGTCAAAAGAAAAAAAAAATATAGGAACAATTAGCAATGGAAAAGATTGAAGAGGAACTAGTTTTACTCTACAAGTAGAAGACACAATTGTTACTGCGCACCGTTTGAAATTTCTAAAGGTTGAGTGTAATAAATATCTTCTAGCGGAAGAAGATCGATGGTGACAAAAAAATAGGGCTATTTGGATCCAAAGCAGCGACAAGAATACAAAATTTTTCCATCGCTTCGCTAGTCACAGAAGAAACAAAAAACATATCTAGGAGATAAAGGATGAAACCGGTCTGGTACACACAGGCCAAGAGGCCTTAAAGGAAGAAGCGACTAGATTCTTCAACTCTTTCTTTCAGGACACATGAAAAAATACTATAGAAGAGAATATAGCTACTGTAAGGCTTTTTCCAAGGATAGTTATGGAGGAAGAAGTCGTTATTCTTGAAAGTCCATGCTCCAGTGAGGAATTTTTAGAGGTCCTAAAAGGTTTTTCTAAGGAGAAAAGTCTAGGGCCAGACGGGTGAAACTTTGAATTCTTTACACACTTTTTCGAGCTGGTTGGGAAGGATCTACTATATGCAATGGAGGAAACAAGGCTTGGTGGTGAGGTCATTAGATCGATAAATTTGAATTTTATAGCACTAATACCAAAGGTCAACTGTCCCATCTCCTTTGGCGATTCCCCCCCAATTGCTTTGTGTAATATATGCTACAAAATCATTGCAAAAATTATAGCCAAAAGGATCAAACCTATCCTTTCCCGTTCCTTATCCGAGGACAACTGGGCTTTCTAAAAGGTAGACAGATTTTAGATGCAATTGGCACAACCCAGGAGTGTCTTCATAGTATTAAGGAAAAAGAAAATTCAAGCCATAATTCCGAAGCTAGATTTAAAGAAGGCATACGATTGTATAAATTGGGATTTTCTTCGTTTTACACTTCTCCAATGTGGTTTTGGTATTCCTATTACAAATTAGATCATGGGCTATGCATCCTCTGTAGCCTATGCCATCCCGATCGATCGAGAGTCGACAATTTTTTTCCATAGTGGTAGAGGATTAAGACATGGTTTCCCACTTTCTCCCCTTTTGTTCATTCTTGTGATGGAAGGCCTTAGCCTTTCTTTAAAAAATGGCCAGGTAGATGGAAAACTGTCAGGGATAAATGTTTCAAGATTAATAAAGATCTGGCACCTTCTATTCGTGGATGATGTTCTCATAATGACAAAATCTTAGATAGAAGAGTGGCAGGAGATTAATAGAATTCTTGATATTTTTTGTGGTGCGCTGGGTCTGATGATTAATGTTCAAAAATCCATATTTCTCCACTTCAGATTTCAATGGGGCACTCTAGAATACTTAAAAGAAATTTTCCATTATAACTTTAATGATCTTTCAGATGGGTTCATATATTTGGGTTACTTCTTAAAACTTGTCAGCTACAAGGTGGAGGACTGAAATTGGCTCATTTCAAAATTTGAGAAGAGAATAAATCACTGTTGCAATTGTTGGCTATCACTCGGAGGTCACTACGTGCTTATAAAAGAAGTTCTAGAGAGCCAACCAGTCTATTGGATGACTATGGCTCATATTCTGTCTTCAGTTCTTAATCAGATCCGACAATTGGTTTTCTCTTTCTTATGGTCAGGATGCAAGAAGAAGCAGATTTATCACTTATGTAGATGGGAGACTTTAGCGAGGCAAAAAAAGTATGATGGCTGGGGAATGAGAAATATCTTCAACTTCTATAGGGCTTTGACGACAAACACGCTGTGGAGGGTCCTGATGAAGAATGACATTTGGCACCAGGTCATAAAGCATAAGTACCTCCCACATGGGACAATGATGAGGTGGCTGAGATCGACTACAACTACAACGACTTATGGCTCCCAAACTTAGAGAAATCTCCTTAAATATTTACATCTTGTTTTACACTGGTTAGCCTGGAGTCCGGGATCTAGACACTCCATTATTCTAGGGAAGGATTTGATTCTAGGCATGGGAAAATATTATATTTTGTATGAAGATCTGGTAGTATCAC
The DNA here is from genome assembly GCA_009831015.1 of Picea engelmannii. NCBI lineage: Eukaryota > Viridiplantae > Streptophyta > Pinopsida > Pinales > Pinaceae > Picea > Picea engelmannii. The sequence goes on along the minus strand of ML825618.1, from coordinate 40,005 downwards.
TCAATAAAAAAAATGTATATTACCTTTATCAGGATAGTCAAGATCTTCGCCGGCTCGATTTGGTTAGACAGTGAAGAATTGGGCCTCGTTGGTGACTTATCTTTAGAATGGGAGAAGTTCAGAAGAGCCTTGATTGGTTCAGGGGTACAAATTTTAGATAGACCGGATGAGTTAAAGTGGACGAGTGGTGACAATTCTGGTCAGCTTACAGTTAAGAACGTTTATAATGCCATAGCTACAAAACTGTGGAATAAAACAATTGGAGGCTGGAGGAAAAAATTGTGGTTATGGAACCGCCCACAATTTTTTTTTTTTTTGTCTGGTTGGTTGTAGAAAATAAAATCCTCACTTGGGAAAACCTACACGGTTATTTCCACCTTTGTAAAAGAAATTGGGAGACTGTAAATCATTTGTTTGTAAACTTCCCATTCACTACTACAATCTGAGATAGAATTAAAATTACTCAATCTCTCTCTTCAGGGTGGAATGGTTCATCGATGGTTGAGTGCTTTGAAAAATAGAATGCTAAGAATCTTTCTTATCCTACCTTGCCAACCCATATTTTTTGGTACATCTGGATAGAATGAAACTACACCATCTTTGAGTCAGGGAATCCTTCCATTCAGAAGGTGGTGTACAAATCTTTAGGAGCAGTGGGTGGATCCAGAAAAAAGGTAAAAGTACAAATCTCGAGAGATTCTGTCTTCTCTATACCTGAACAAAAAATTATTAGGTAGTTTGATGGGGCAACACAACATAATGGTGATCAAAGTGGTGCAGGCAGGGTGATAAAGATCAATGATATTTCAACTTATAAATGGACCTTAAATTGTGGTCATGGAACAAATAAAAGGGCTGAGCTTATGGGGGTATGGGATTCACTAACCTTGGCATCTCGACTTTCAATCACATATATACTTGTTCTTGGAGACTCCAAAATAGTCATTGATTGGCTAAAGAGAAAAGGCGCATTACAGGTTGTCACCTTAGACTGTTGGAAGGACAGAATTCTTGATCTCATCAAGCTCTTCAGGACTATATCCTTTGCCCATGTTTTCAGAGAAGAAAATCAAGAGGCCGACAGTTTATCAAAACAGGCTCTTCAAAAGCAACCTAGGATCATTGCTTACAATCTATGGGAAGGAGGCCATGAGGGCTCATCTTTGTTTTTAAATCTATATTATAAGTCTATAGGGGACGTTCCCAGAGTTTATAAAATGTTTTTTTTTGGGTGACTTTTTGTGTAGTAGTATGAATGGGTACAATATGTTGCTTTCTTCATGACAATGTAATTTTGGTACACATAGGAGATGTCAGAGTTATTGTGGGGATTTAGAAACTCTCATTATAGTTTTTGATGGGAACAATCCATGAAATCCAAAAGAACTTATGATGTAATTAACTGATACATCATAATTGATATGTGAACAAATTATATTTCTATATAAATATAATGTGAAATTTTCTGTGAAAAAAAAATATTTACATCATGTGATTCATTAAAACAAAAACAAAAATTTGATGACCATACATTAAGGTGACTAGCAAACTCCTATTCGTTGGTTTCCAAACTTACCCTTAACATTAATTATTTACCACTTACATTCATATAAATAAATCAGTTTCAAACTTACCTCCACACGAGTCTCAATATTGTAAGTTTTATATTGTTTTAAAATAGTGGGCATATTCATAAAATAATTCCATCACTTAAAATCACTCATAAATAATGACTTTAGTGACACACATCTTAATATGATTAAAAGATGTGTGGTGTTAAAATAAATTCACACAAGGGCAAAACATTGTCGTGCATGGTTCTTGTAGCCATCTGCCTTGAAATTGCTTAACCTTCTTGTGGCAATAATTATTAAAGTAAATGTTATTTCAAACTCTACAAAATCATTATCATTACGAAAAATCATTACCTCAAAAACTTTCGGTTTCAGTCACGACTCAATCTAATATCTAACCATGGAAGGCCTTCCCTTCACACCCAAGAGAACCTAGAAAAAATGTGAGAGAATGCCATGTATAAAAGGACAATATATAATATGATATTAATATACAATATGGAAATACAAAATAATATACAATAATACTATAATAATAACCACCTTTCATAACTATTTAATAAGAATATAATAACTCGATATTATAATTTTATTATATAATATAATAATTTAATATAATAATATATAATATTTAAACTAACAATTATATATATATATATATATGGAAGTATTGATAACATAAAATACTCCATATTTAGTATTTCAAAGATATTTATCATATCTAGAGACAATCTTACCAAGATATTAACCAAGGTAAGGTGTATACATGGTTAAATATTGTTAAATAGAAATATGACACATAATCATCCTTGACTTTTATATGTCTAACTCAATAATTATTGTCAACTCAATTCTTTGAAATTCTATTGGTTATTGAATTTCTAACTCAACAAACACAATTTTTCTTACAAGACCCATTTTAACCCCAGATTTTCTCTAATGTAAAAAACTTGTAACTTGTATTACCGTTGAAAAGTCTACAAAGCGATAATTGAGTTGAAGGAATATGATGAGGGCATATAGCTCCAAGGAACTTGTACACAATGTAAATCAAACCCTTATCTAACCTATGATACAAATCCTAGATATATTCTGAGTGAGCAAGTGAAAACCTTTTAATCTACTTGCAAGATTTAATGAGATCAAAGCATGTACAATGTGGGTCTAATGGTTAAGAACATGTGTTTCCTCTTAAGATGTCACAAGTTCAAATCCAGAGGGGGGTAGGGTATGTATACCTCCGTAGACTTTACCAATCAAATCGTTGGGCGGAGGGGGGTCCCTTGTCCCACAAACAAGGGGGTCTCATACACCAATTTGATGTGGCTTGGCCATGACCTTAAAAATAGATGATTATTATTAGTGACACTAAATCAACACAAATAAATGGGAGGAAAGTGGAGATTCTTGTTGAGAATGGTGTATGCTTCACTTCTAGTAATCTATAACCCTATTGCAATCATTATTATATTTTATTCCTAGATATGAATTAAAGTTGACATAATCAACACTTATTATATTTCTATTCAAGTTTAACCTAGTGGGCCATACTATTAGCTTTTAGGGTTATTCAAAAGGTGTTTACACCTTATTCAAGAGATTTGGAATACATGGTGTATGATTAGCTCTTGCACGATCAATGATGGATTTTCACATTGGATATGACTTACTTAGTGATTGCTTAACCTTAATTCAATGCTTGTATGAAATTATTCCTTAGGGAATTGGAGATCTTCAGACGACTTGGTGACATTCAAGAGAGTGTCACATGGAGGAGGTTTCTTGCTTAGAGAACACCTTGTGGTGGATGAGTGTTTGGCATTCCAAAGGAGGGTTTTGAGCCGTAGAAAACATAGGGTAGCTTGGATGCTTGTGTGAAGGCATGAGCTTGACTTGGTGGCACCTAGGTTGTGATTAGGAGGAGTGTTGGAGTCATTGGAGGCTTGTACTAGGAACATTGGACACATCTCATGGAGTTCCATTACATTGGATTCTTTCCTGTGTATGACATCACCTTGGAGATTGACATGTTTACCCTTGGAGTGTATCACTTCACATGTGTGAGCCTACTTATGGTTTTTTAGGTTGCTTGTAATGGTTTAGGCCCACATAGATATTGTTGGCCTCCCTTGCCTCTCATATATAGAGATAAAGGAGAGATTCATAATATATAGAATTAAAAACTAATTCATCACCTGCCCATATAACAATATCATCCTCTTAATCAGAGGAATCGATAGAATCACCATTCATTGCACCTATATAACCTAAAACAACACTAGTGGATGGAGTTATGAAGGAAATCACTCAAAACAAGAAGCCAAAAGTTACCGGGGTTAAAAATAACACAAGTAAGCCTCAAATCCCCGAACCATTTCAATTCTGCAAGATTAGCTACCTAAAATTGTTGAAGGAAAATACAAATATAAAAATAAAAAGAACCAAAGAATGAAAAATAAAATTTTGATATTGAAGAAGAAAACTAGATGTAATTGAAACATAGGAACCTTCCATAAAATATATGGAAACACAAACATAAGGTACTATGCCAAATGTTGAACAATTTATCAACACCATTTTAGATGATATAATCGTGAACACATATGCCTTTATCCAATTGAAGATGGATTTTCCCAATTGGAGGAAACATGATGAGCTCTTCAATTTAGGTATCATCAATCGGGAAAGCCATCAACAAGTGATCAATAAGATCAAAGACAAATGTTTTTCACTCTATCTTGCACAAGAATATAGATGGAAAGGAATGATTAAATGATACATGAAATAGTTGAAAGAAACAAAACACAAGCTACATGATTCTTGTGCAATAAAATTGGAAGCATCATCCTGCTGATCACCTTCCTGAATTCACTCCTTACATTTTCATGATATATGGACCGTATTTAGGATTTTATAGTTAGCAACAAGAAGAATTTACAGGATCATTACTCCATAGGAACACAATTTGATATGTGAACTCTACCTATTTAATTTATTGCTATAGGATTACATTCATTGGAACCCCAACCCCTATGTAGGGGATATCCAACTAAGGGATTTTTCATCATTTATCTATGGCCTTGTCCAGTGGAAATAAGTAGTTGATTTCCATGCATAGGGATAATTCAATTATGTTTCGATAGTTCATGAAGAATATTTAGTTCCTGCCATCATCCTCCAAGATTATCAAGCATTACTCAGTGACCCTAGAGACTCTGTACATATCAAGATACATAGAAAAMATGATATCTATGATCATCAAGAAATCATACAAGCTCATTCTTTGACAACCCTTTTAAACTCTTATGATATATGGAAAAATATTCCTAATGCCTTGAGAAATTGAAATCCAACATGCTATCCCCATTTTCAACTTTCTCTATCAYGAGATGCCTTTTATATGAATTCAATGAGGAGGCATGGTAATACGTGGATTGTTCTTTGATTCCACTTTCCATTCATTCATTGTTCCACRAAGAAGTATAGAGCCACTTTCCATTGGAACAACATGGAGGAAACTTCGCATTGGCGCTAGGTTGACAAAACCTCGGGTTTTTATGATGCAACAAAATTTGGCCACCCTACATTCATCTAGATAACTTTGCATGTGGGTGTTCCTCAACAAGAAAAATAGATTGCATGAGGACATACAATGGTCTTAGAAAGGGAGAATAACGAGTCTCTACATTAATACAAGTTTCCTATTTTTATGATCTTTCTTTACCTTACGACCATTATAATTCTAAAAATCTCACATTTTCCCAAGATCTAAGTCACAAATCCCATAAGGTATATATTCAATTGGATTTCTATTTTTTCTTGTTTATATGATAAATTTAGAGATGATTTATATAAATTACTTAAGTATAAATAATATGCTGTTCATAAATTCCTGTAGAATGAATGTTAAGCTATCAGATCAAGCGAGGCTATATAATAAGTCAAGAAATGACTCATGGTGCTTGCAAGGGATTAGTGGTGGAATTAAAGAACATGAAAACACAGTATACCTAACAAAAATTCGAGGCACACTCATGCATCCGAGTAGAGTTCACGCTATGAATAAAATTAATGGAGACTTCGACACAAACAACCAACAATTACTCCTTTCCAGGAATATAGGTGATGCAACTTCTTGCATTAATTCATTGATTATCTTTGAAAAATAAATTTCCTATCAAGTTTGTAACACACCCGACCCCCTAAACCCTACTTAGGATGGTGGGATGTCAAAGTTCCTCTTTCCACTATGCTTCTAATCTCGTGTCTTAACACCACCTGAAGAATTTTCTCGCAAGGAGCATTCCTCTGGGTTTCTGCGCAGTCTAAAATGGTCTAAGGTATTCTAGCCTTACCCTTCTCCACAACCTCAGTGCTATGTGGATTTAGTGTGGATTCCTCCATGTCATCTGTACCGAAGAACATGATGGTGTGTGTGCTATCAAGGCAATGACATGTCCTTGGAAGAGTCACCCCTCCATAACATTCCTTTGGTAGAATGCACTACATAATCAAGGAGATAAAATTTCTTAGATGAATAGCTCTGACTCACTCGACACATGTTATATCGAAGGTTGGTGGTGAGTCAAATTCTTTCTCATCGAGAAAACTAGTTATGCAACCCCCAACCTATCCCACAATCCATTCTTTCTGACAGTCTCACTACCGACAAATCCAATGGTTAGGAACTGGGAAATCAACTATCTCGACTCACTCAAAACCTTCAAACCAAGTGATGGACAATGAAATCGCTCATTATCCTCCAATCACTCAATAGGTGGAGTCTATGACAAGATACACGATTGATATCTTGTTAGATGGACTTCTTAGCAGATCAACGGTTCTCGTCCTCTCAAATTCTCGCCATCGAGAAATATTCACTCTCCACAACCTAATGGTTTTCTTGAACAGTTATTTCCGAAATGGAATATTCTGACGGATCCAACAGTCATCGGATATCCACATATAATGACCAGGGATCTCTTCGATCTCACATCTGCTCAATAGTTAACTAACCCTACCAGTCTAACAGGTATTTCTCCATCAGTGGGTCGATAGATCTATGACTCTGGCCCTCTCGGACCTTCATTTTTGATTTTCTCTCATCAAAAGTTCCTTCCACTCATTCCCTACAAATATTTTCGAACTCCAGCTACCTGACAAGATTATTGGAATGGTTATAGAATATCTACAACTCAGATATCATCGGCTTACCCTCCCGGTAGATCGATGAATCTCGTTGACTTCGTACTTTCCCATCGGAAAGTTCACTTCGACATCGCTTCTGGGTTTTACTGAAGGGATCTCCTCTCGAAATATTTCTACGAATACTAGATCTCCGATGAATGGTCGAGATCAAATATCCACACCTGATCAACGACTGCGATTTCTTCAGGTTTTAAACAAGGATTTCAATAGGTTTAAGAGGAATTTCAAGGCATTCAAACTCATGGCCTTCCTTGGTACTTTCCACAAGGTCTTTAACTCTAATCCTTTAGGATTTGATCCACTTCCTCAGTACACAAGCAAATATTCACCATGCCCCCCTCTCCCTATAGTGAATATTTTCGTATCCTACAATATTTCCATTTAAAGGCTTGGGGAAACACATGGTTACATGCCTCCATTGGACCTCCCATTCACAATTATCACAAAAAATCATTTTATCCTTTAGAAGGGATTACATTACACCATTTAAACTTAGATTTTAACATTCAACCAACATATTAAAGCTATAATTGAGAAAATAATGCAATTCATGTCCACTAAAAAAAAATTACTAGATACATGGGGAAATACTTTATTTATTATTATTATTATTTTTTTTTTTCTTTTTTCTTTTTTTTAACAATATATATATATATTTTCAGTTTAAACTTCAACCAACTAGCTGACTAAGGGTGAATGCCTTTCCACCCAACTGTAGGCTCTGCTGCACTTTTTCTTTTCTACAACAAGTAACCCCCATGCCAAGCCATGATACCACTAGGGGACTCTCACAAGTTGGATTTCAAGTCAAGGAATTGGTTAGGAAGGTTATTCTCCTTCACTACACTTGCAACAACATAAATCCCCTCTTCCCACTAAGCTTAAGAACTCCACGATATTACCAGGTTCCTTCCTATCCAGATTTCCTTTGTGAAAGGGAGTCCCTTCACTGCTACATAGTCCCTTGGTGCCCTCCCCTTACCAATGTCGGTTTCTTTCTAGCAAGAACCAACCCACAACCCTCTCTGCTCTAGTCTAGATATGAGTATTCTCTATTCCAATGTTGACAATTCATGTCTTGGGAAAGCTTCCTATTTTCCTCATGAATACTTCCCAATTTTTCTCTTCTTAGGTCTATGCATGAGCTATTTATTCGCTCATTCATGATACTCCCCTATGTATCTCTCTGTTTGCACCCTCTTCATTTTCATTCCTTTTTCTGATCTGGAACATTCTCCTCCTCCTCAGGTTCCCCAAATTTATTCTATCAGAAGAAACCCTAGAGTCAAGCTCCCGAATCGAAGGGGCACCTCCTAGTACTCTCGATTGAACACTGCATCCAACCCTTCACTCCTTCAAGTATAGGTTCTGAAGGTAGTCGTAACTGCCCCAAATACTCGATTGCTGGTCATTAACATGTTTCTTGTGGACAAGACATACAAGATACTTCAGACAGATTAGTCATTTGAGGTCATGTAGCTGTAGGTTGGGTTTCTGGGAAAGCTTCTTATTTTCTTCACATAAAATTTCCAGTTTCCCCCTCACCAGTTCCCACTCGTGGTATGATGGCCAATACTGTAAGGCTTCCCCTCTTAGTTATATTGTAGGTGTTTTCATTAACATAAAACAAAATTATGATCTTCATTAATTACAATGCATGAACTCTTAAGCATAGATACAAACTTGGGGGAAAACAGGGTGTTACATTCCCATCCCCCTTAAGGAAACACTGTTCTTGGTGTTTTTAACACCATATACAAAAATTTATACATAAAATAAAAATGGGTATGCCATCCTCATGGAATCCTCTAGTTCCCATGTGGCCTCATCTGCTCCAAAGTGGTTCCATTGCACCTTAGCCTGCATGATGGCTTGGTTCCAAAGTAATGTATCTTTCCTATCTAGGATGTGTTGAGGCTTGGGCTGTAATTCTCCCTCTGTTTCCACCTGCATCAGATTCCAATCAATGACATGATTAAAATAATAAATATACTTCTTTAATAAGGATGCATGGAACACATTGTGAATTTTGACAATAGGTTGTAGAGAAAGTTTGTATGCCACTAGTCCCACTCTTTGCAGGAATTTAAACAATCCACAATAGTAGGGAGACAACTTGGCACAAGTTCCCATTCTTAGGGAGATCTTATTGTATTTCACCATGATATACACACGATCTCCCTCCTTGAATTCCTTACGAGTTCTTTTGCTATATGCATAGCTTTTCTGTCTGTCTTGGGCTGCTTTTAGGTTATGATTTATCCTGATCATTTCCTGTTTCATTTCTCTTAACAGGTTTGGTACAAATGTGATCCTATCCACTGGATTGTACCAACTAATAGGAGCTCTACACTTTCTACCATACAGAGCCTCAAATGGGCTCAGGTTCAACGATTCTTGATAACCATTGTTGTAATAAAACTTTACCAAAGGTAGATATTCTTCCTATTGTTTGGGATGATGCATGAAATGCATCCTTAACATATCTTCCAATACTCTATTTACCCTCTTGGTCTTCCCATCTATTTGAGGATGGTAGGCCGTGCTAAATGCTAGTTGCGTTCCAAATCCCACAAATAAACATTTCCAGAAATTTGATGTGAATTTCACATCTCTACACGAAATAATGGTCTTAGGCATACCATGCAACCTAAAAATTTATTTTATAAAAAAATCAACAACATCTATAGATTTAAAAGTGGAATTAATTGGAATAAAATGAGCTACCTTGCTCAAGTTATCCACCACTACCATGATTGCATCATGTTTCTCAACATTTCTTGGCAATCCTCTAACAAAGTCCATGGAGATAATATCCCACTTCCATTCTGGAATTTGTAATGGTTGCAACATTCCTGTCGGGTGCTTATGTTCAACTTTGACTTTTTGACATTCCAGGCACTTTGCAATGTATTTTTCAATGTCATTTTTCATTCTTGCCCAATAATACAATTATCTTACATCTGTTATCATCTTCTGATAACCATGATGACCCACATAAGGTCGCCTATGAAAACAATATATTACGAGGTTTCTCAGCTCTAATGAATTAGGTATACACAACATATTGTTATACAGTAACATCTCATCCGTTGTGAGTCAACATCCCTCATGCCTTTCCTATTTGGATCTTGCTGCAAGCTCTCTTTTAATATATTAAAATTCTCATCACATTGCAAGAGAATTATGATTCTCTGTTTAATGTCAGACTCACATGCACTTGTTGCTACTACGTGCACTGTCTGCACACTTGATGAGCGCATATGCCACTCAATTTTATTTTCCTTTTATATGTTTGATCTCGAAATCAAACTCACTAATAACACTACTACATATTGAAAAAACTGCGACTACTACTTGCGACGAAAGTACTCTTTCGTCACAAAATTCAAGAGAAAAAGTTCAATTTTTCAATTTTGTTCTAAATCCACCCCGTATTCGTCGCTCTATCGACATAACCAAACTTTCATTTTTTTTGCGACGATCATCAAGATGGTGGATTATTGTCTCTATTTCGACGAACTTGTGTATTCGTCACAAGAGCGACGCTCACTATTTGACCATTACACTTTTTGGTACTATCCATATTGATCGTTACACATTTTGACAAATTCTAAACTGATATAGTCAATGTTCGTCGCAAGAGCGACGATATGACCATTATAACCATTACACTCTTTGACAAAGTGACCTAAATATAACAAATAAATAGGTAAAAAGAAAATAAATATTTATGCCATGGTTGTCACAATTGCGATGACAATGAACTAAATTGACCTATAATATTTGACGATTTAAAGATGTTGCAAAAATCTTTCTATAACAATGACGGTTTCGAAAGGGTATTTTTGTGCGGAAGTTGTGTGGAAGAATGTCACAGAATATAGTTAGAGGTGGGAAAAAAGTAAAGCGGGTGAAAAGGGTGATGGTAGATGTTATTTCCCAAGCAAAAAATGTTGCCTCATATGTCCCGTAAGAATTTTAATAACAAAAGCTACAAAACATTGTAGGAAATATGGGCACATTGATGGCGGATCGAATGAATATTGTCCCATGGTGATTAGATATATATTCATTATCTGTTTTTATATTGTCAATTTTATATAAAATTATATATATGTATATATATTGTTTGAATGTTTGTTATAGTATACACCAATTTTGCATGATTGTTTGTAATTATAAAGTTAGAGTTGCCCTCTAACTTTTCGCAAAATATTGCACCAAGTATTAGTAGAAATGATGTTGTACAAGCTGAGGAACATCATGACCAAGAAAATGAGGATCTCATAGAATAAGATGATGGGACAAATCAAGTTAATGATCCCATGGAAGAATATGATGGGACAAATCAAATGATCCAAGATTTGTTTTCACAGTCAGATGAGGATGGGGACAGTGCTGGTATTTATGATGAACCTCTATTAGAAAAGGAAAAAAAACTACTTTATGAAGGATCACGAGCAAATCTTCTCTCCGCTACATTGCTGCTAGTGAACTTAAAGGTTATGAATAATTTGTCGAACACTTGTATGACACAGATCCTAAGGTATGTAATATGTTTCATCTCATATTATACATAAATGTTGATTTGTGTCTATTTGTTTTTAGTGTTAATTAATGTGTAAAATAAGAATGCAATTTTTACGATTAATATTCTTTACATTAACTAGTTATTTGTTATGTTGTATATTGTTAGGTGAATTTTTGTTACCATCGCCAAATATTTTACGTCGCACATATCGAGGTTTGAATGCCATTATGAAAGACATTGGAATGGATTATCAAACTATAGATGCATGTCCTAATGACCATATTATATATTATGGACAACATGCTTCGAAAACAGAATGTCCACAATGTCTTATCAGTAGATATTGAACCGATAAAGTAACAAAAAGGGTGCCTCGAAAGGTTCTTCGTCATATTCCCATAATTCCACGTTTGCAATGATTGTTCAGGTGTGAAAGCATAGCACAATTTATGGATTACTATGCACTTAACATAAGTGGAGATGGTGTTCTTAGAATGCCTGTCGATGGTTCTACATTTAGGGAAATTAAGGAAAAATGGGCAGATTTCAAAGATGAACCTCGTAATGTTAGGATTTCATTGGCATCTGACGGTGTTAATCCATTCGAAGAGCTTAGGTCTATAGATTGTTTTTTGAAACCCTAATTTTATTTCAAAGTACACAATTTGGTTGACACAATTTTTAAGTTTGCATCAGTCTTTCTTCATTTTTCTTTCAGGTTCTACATTAATGTATATACAATGTATCCGTGTCATAGTTGTATTGATGAAAAATCCCTCTTTTTCGCTGATTGCTTAATCAACGCCATAAAAATACTCCCTTGCAGTAATAGATGTTGGGACATGTGTAATGTCGAACGAATTTTACAAGGAACAAGGAACAAAAATTGTATGAGGACTAGACACCGACAACAATGACCTGTGAATGGGACCAACTTTGAAATTTTTTCAAACAGTTTCTGTATGCACATAAATTTGTCATGGATAGACTATTCACATGACTTAACGATATGGGAGGGTTTCTGGACTCAAATTTGACTCACACACCCACTTTATTCCATCATCAATTCATCATGTAAACCATAAACCCTAATTTTCTTTCAAAGTACACAATTTAGTTGACGCAAGTTTTAAGTTTTCGTCAGTCTTTCTTCATTTTTCTTTCAGGTTCTACATTAATGTATATAAAATGTATCTGTGTCATATTTGTGATGAAAAATCCCTCTTTTTCGTTGATTTCTTAATCAACACCATAAAAATACTAGAGGCGGGCAACAATGACATGTGGATGGGGCCAACATTGAAATTTTTTCAAACTGTATCTGTATGCAATGAAATTTGACATGGATAGACTATTCACATGCCTTAACTATATGGGATGGTTTCTGGACTCACATTTCACTCACACACCCACTTTCTTCCATCATCATATCATCATGTAAACCATAAACCCTATTTTTCATATGTTCTAGTAGATATGTTAATGATTCCAAATTTCATATTTGGATTTGACTCAAGGTCCAGCTAGCTTGCAAAGTATCAAATTTTAATTTCAAGTTGATAAAACAAATACGAAATGATTCCAAGCATCATTTGATATCGTCGCAAGAGAGACAAATGTAAATAATCTTGCGACGAATTAGCTATACTATCGACGAAAAAAGTTCGTCGATAGTATAGCTAATTCGTCGCAAGAATATTGTGTCTAATTTGAATGATGTTACATGGTTTGCAAGGAGTGTAGGGATTATAATATGGTGCAATGTAGTGTAGTCTATAAGAACAATCTCTTTTCCAAACCTCAAAATGGATAGTACCATATCTTGTTCATAAGACAAATATTCTTTGTATGTTTCCTTTGTGGTGGCTCAAGCCCTCAGTACACATGATGCATG